>JAVQJD010078674.1:0-18899 GCA_036023655.1 Nannoperca australis
TCCCACTGGGGGCTGCCCTCCGTTCGCCCCTGTTCGTGTGTGTGTGTGTGTGCGCGTCACATTGTGCAGTGGTGACGACCCACAAAGCGGAAGTCTGATTAATTTATTGATGGGGGGGGTTCATGGTATTGCTCTTCTTTCTTAGATGGGATTGATTTCTACTATAGCACCAAGCAGCACGCCCAGAAGATGGTCGACTTCCTGCAGTGCACCGTCCCCTGCAGGTGAGCAACGCTTCACTCTGTGATGATGAAAGCATTGTCTTCATGAGGCTCTGTATCACAACTGGAGCTGCATTCTAGTCGACTAATCGATCAAAACAAAATGAACTATGGATAATTAATCATTTCAGTATTTAAATTTTTTTTAAGCAAGAATGTCAACATTTGCACACATTATATTACATGTGTGCTTTCACTGCGTACGTTATATTTAGCAAATTATATAATGGGGTGCAGGTGTTTTTTTTCTGGATGATAGGAACTCAGACCGTACAAAATCAGTCTTCTGGATGTAGAGAGAGCATGTTGACCTGACTTTCAGCAGTTTAGAGTCTTTTCAAGTGTATGGAACATTTTATTGCATCAAGGCCATTTTGTTGTTCAGATTTTTCCAGCTTTGCTCTGCTGTGTCGGAATGAAGTCTGTGATGATGATGTTAATAATTAATAATAAAAAAGAAACACTTTTCCATTTCTCAAGGTCAAAGACATCCCAGCGCCTCATCTCTCACGACATCCATTCTAACACGTACAACTATAAGAGCACCTTCTCCATGGAGATTGTACCTGTCTGCAAGGTACTCGGCAATGTGATTTATCTTGTTTTAAATTTAAGTTGGATTCTGCTCAACACCTCAGACAAGCCAGATCTGTCATATTTCTTTACACTTTGTTTAGTGAAAGTTGTTGTGTTTAAAAAGCTTATGATCTGCTGACATGCAGATGGAAACCTGAGGTTGGCCAAGAATCTTTCATGTTATTGTTTTGTGTTAATAACAAATGGAACTCACTCTATATTCAGAAAATGTATATTTACATCAAAACTAACATAGTGATGGGGTAGATTCTTGGCAGGTGTTTGGAATATTCAATAGTTGCTTAATCCTGTTTTAACATGTAGCTTTAGTTCTGTGCTTAAAATAGCAATACATAGATTTAGGTGTGTTTTCATTGCATGAATCAAAGGGCATTTTAGATCAATGACAACAGGAATCTAAATAGTGGTTTGCTTGTTTTGGCATCAACAGCTTAATAGGATCGTTGTTTACATTCTAAATCTTAGCTTAGCATCTTATTCTTAAAGTTTAGAGAAGACAGTTATAATCTAGACAGACTCTTTATCTCAGCTGTAGGAAAAAAGAACTGTCCAACACACTGAACTTCTTCTATTGCAAGTTTTTAAGTTTCCATTATACCTCAGTTTGACCCCGGGTTGTCTGGTTTTGTCCGGTTGCTAGGACAACGTAGTGTGCCTTTCACCACGGCTGGCGCAGAGCCTGGGGAACATGGGTCAAGTGTGTGTGTGCGCCCGTGTGACCAGCACCATCCACCTCATCGATCCCAACACCCTGCAGGGTGAGTATTTCTGCTGCCAGAGTACTGCTGAGTTATATCAGATTCCCCAGTCCGGTTTAACTACAACTTACTAGACATGCTTACAAATTGTCATCTCATTTTTGTTGCTTACAGTAAACAAAATCAAAAATGTAATTAGACTAGCGCTGATCAACAGAAAATGATTCAACAATTTTGATATTTGATTTGTTATTTAAGGCATCAGTGAAAACTGCAAAACATTCTCTGGTTCCAGCTTCTCACATTCAAACTTTGTGTTTTTGACTCGTTCCGGGGGGACGTGCAATTCGAAGACGTTACCTTGTGCTCAGAGAAACGGCAATGGGAGGTTTTCATGTAAATAATCATTAGTTGAAGCCCCAGATTAGGCTGTTTACTTCATTAGGGCAGCAACTGACCGTAGTGATTTTATTCAATTAATCGTTTTGTTCGAAAATGTAAACAAAATACCCAAGGGTGATGTCTTGCAAAGTCCAACAAATGGTCCAAAACTCAGCTTATTCAGTTTTCTGTTACATAAGACTAAGAAATGCTGAAAATCCTCACAATTGAGAAGATGGAACCAGGACATTTTGGGCATTTTTGCGATAAATGACTTCATCGTCGTCTTCATGTCTTTAGTTGCATTTTAAGATTTGCACTTTGGTAATAACTGATTCTGCAACTCTCTTGCATGTTTATGCATTTCTGCCTTTTGAGTGTTAAATAATCTGAAACGCATTTCCTTAATGTTGCCATGGTGATAAAACTGCATGCTTGGGTGAAATTCTTCAGTGCCTCGTCAAGCTGATCCCAGTCTGCTGACCACATGTTCCTCAACAGCCGTCTTAACTCAACAGCTTCCCCCTGCTCCCAGTCACGGCACACTACGAGACACGCTCTCAAAACGACAACATATTTTTAGTTTGCATTATGCACGCTGTCATAGCAAAGTCAGCTTATTTGAAGAGAGTTATAATCGATACAAGTGTGGTGACAATTAGTGATGTGTTTCCTCTGTATCTGGTGTAATCAGCCATTACGCGAGAGGCTGAGACGCTCCTCAACAGAGTTCTGACGGTTTGGAAGCGGCACACACACGTTTTTAATTACTCTTCAAAGAGCAGGCTATTTTTTGCTGCAGAAAGTTTTTGAGCCGACTGAATAGCAGGAACAGCCTCGAGGCGGATCTCTGTTCAGCAGATTTGAGCTGCAGTAGGCAATTAACTCCAGTATTAAAAATAGTTTTGTTGCTTTTTGTCTGCTTAGTTTATTTGCAAGACGGAGACAGAAACACGTTGTTCCGTCTGGTTTATTTGGAATATGTACAAATAGAAAAACACTGACAGATAAATAGGAGTTTTATTTTTATATATATATATATATATATATATTAGTAGCCATATGGCTTTAAAAAAAACTTAATTATCAACATTTTCAGAAATATCTAAAAACAAAATTATCAAGAGTGACTACTTTTTTGAAAAGCTGTCTATGAAATGCATGTGATTTTATTTTGTGCTCATGTTTTTGTCGTCTGCTCTAATGACTAATAGTCGCTAATAAATACACAAATAATCTCTAACTCACTAGTTGCGGAGGTGGATGGGAACACATACTGGCGTAACCCCTTCAGCAGCCTCTGTAACCCACGGCAACTGGAGGAGTTCATCGTTATGGACATCGACACCATCAGAAACCAGAAGCTGGGTGCGGGAGCCGGCATGAGGTCCAATAAGGTGAGGGTGTGCGTGTGTGTTTGTGTGTGTTGTTGCAGAACAGATTGCATTATAGGGGGACATTGCTTTTCTCTTGGAAGCAAAATCAATAGTGAACCATTACATTATCCCTGTATGCGGGATTCAAGCCAAAACGACAGAAACACAAAGGCGTGTTTGTTTTGATTGCACAGGGGCACTGTTCATTATCTCTTTCCTCTGGTTGAATGTTGCATTAGTATCTGTGGAACTGTCAAAAGGATTGGAGGAAAAGAGGAGAAAGAGTAATGCTTCGATAGCGTGGGACTACATTTAGTGTGTGTGTGTGTGTGTGTTACAGCACACCCTGGCTGAGGTGTGGGTTCAGAAGACATCAGAGCTGGACACCAGTCAGCAGTATCACTGCCGTACATTCCTGGGCCACCTGCTCAACATCGGAGACCTGGTGATGGGGTGAGTGTGAGGTTATTGAAGAGAAGTTGAGATGTTGGTCAAGTTGGCAGTAAAGACTGAGAGCAGGCCGTGTGCTTTTCATTTAATGGCACATTTGCTTCTCACCCTACAGGTTTGACTTTGCCAATTCCAACATCAATGATGAGTATCTGAATAAGATGAACCCTCACCACGTTCCTGATGTGGTAAGACTCACCTGCACTCCACAGAACATCCTCGGTGAATAAACGTGGGCTTCAGAGGACGCCTTTAGTAGCTATTGTCGACTTAATTCATACTGACCTCTAGTGGCAACATGAAATACTGACTGTAGATTTACTGTAGATTTGATCACCACCTTGGAAAAATACCACATTCCCACATTGCATCACAGAAGAAAAGTATATAAACAATCTGTTGTGGTGTTTTTAAAATGTACAACGTGAAATTGCACTCTCTCAGGTGCTGATCAAAAAGAGCTACGACCGCACCAGGAGGGTGAAGCGCAGGAACTGGAAACTGCAGGAGATGGACAGGGACCGTGAGGGCATGGACACAGATGATGAGAGGTAGGAGAGTAGTACTGAGTTTTAAATTCTCTTGAATTTGTCCTTATCCTTTTGAAGAATTTGTCATCTTTATAGGATTAGGCTAGCTGTTAGTTCTGGTCTTTTCGTGTTTCATGTTGAATATCCCTACACTTCTTGGAAGCCCTGTATCCAGTTGCATGAAGTATCTTGGAGGATTTATTTTGTAATTCTCATGAAATATGAGGTCAAAAAATGAGGTGCATAAATATAATTTCAAAAATACATACATAAACAAAGGTTTTATCCTCAAGTGCATTTTGAGGCTATGAGGGAAGTTTGTTTTCTGCCCAGATGTCTCCGCCACGGTAAATAAGGGAACATGTGACTTAACATACCTGAAATTGTTCCTAAAGACGTAGCATTGTTTTGGTTAGTGAATAGGTTGAAAATGAGCCAAGAAGGTCAAGTATCCTGTAAATATCTTTCTCTCTGCCATGTTGTGCCACATGGTTTTTCCATTAACTGGCTTTTCGGTCTTCAGACAATACCAGGACTTCCTGGAGGACCTGGAGGAGGATGAGGCTCTGAGGAAGAATGTGAACATCTACAGAGGTGAGCAGCCGGACATTGCAGACTTTTTTCACTGCAGCAGTATCCCCTACGACTTCAGCCCTTCTGTTGACGTGTTTGTTTCCATTGTTGCAGCTTAAATCGAGATACTGCAATGGCTGCTTAAGCTGCTAATAGTTTCACGCAGCTAGTTATAGATGATTTATTGGATAGTTGATGAAAAGAGGTTGATTTTTGATTTTCAGATGCCTCAAAGATCCCAGTGGAGAGCGACACTGATGACGACGGAGCACCGCGTATCTCCCTGGTGGAGATGCTGGAGGAGCTCAGCCTAACGGATGCCACAGGAGAGGAAGGTGCCGACATGATGACGGAGTAGCCGGTTGCCGTGACGCCGATACAGTGATTCACAGAGCAGAGGCCTGCGATTTTGGATCTGACAGCAGATTGAATCATTGATAAATCATTTTTCAGACTCATAAAATCCACAGTTCAGGCTTATGGTCACCCATTAACTGTGTTATGGGTTATAATGGTGCCACTTGGTAACAAATACGTATCTGCTGAGGAACTGGACTCATTTGAACTCAGTGGATTTCCATCTCTACACTGGGCCTGCAAAAATAACATTTTCAGCCAATTTTTAAAGTACTCCTTTCCCCTTTTCATGTAACGTTTTGAAGTGATGTGGAAATACAGTGCTTCTAGTTCACTAAATCAAAATAAATATTTGTCCCTATGTGTACTACATACAAATAGTCATAGAAATTATACAATACGTGTGACATCAAATTGCAAGTCTGGAAAGCTACTGCCAATTAAACTTTGCAGAAACGGATTAAAATGTTTTTTCTTGAGATTTTAAACTTTTTTTTGTTTTCCCAAGATGTTTCATCACCATCCACAATTTATTTAAATTTTTACCTGCTGTCAGCATCTCCTCCTTTGTGCACTGTGGGAAGATAATGTGCATCAACAGCGCACTGTATTAAGTATGCATACTGTCTGCATTGAGTATATTTGCCTTTTACCTGCTGAGAATAAGTCTGTGGTTTGGGAAGTGGTGATTAATTGTAAGCGACTTTCCTCCAATTTCCACCAGAGGGAGCTTTAGTCCAATAAGGAAAGAGGAAATGCATTCAAATAGCTTGGCCAAGCCTTACCATGGGCAGTATTCAGATACTCACCCGGCTCTGTCGTCTGTTCAGCCAGAGAAACAGTTGTCTGCTCCCTGATATGGGCTGAAGCTGGAGATACAAATGAGAATTACAGCTGCTCTGAGTAACAGTGATCCCCTCAAGGTGTGGAGTGATGTGCAACTGACTGGATCCACCACTGTTGTAAACAGTTCCCAACCTGTCACCATTTATACACCACAGATACACACGTACACAGATCCAAGCTTCAATAATGCTAGATTCTACTCTATACAGTACCAGTCAAAAGTTTGGACACACTTTCCCATTGAAGTAAATGGGAAAGTGTGTTCAAACTTTTGACTGGTACTGTACCTGCAAAATGACACATTTACTTTGCCCAAATTAGCTAAAAACCATCAAATGTTGGGCAGTTTTTATATTGTCTGATAATCTGGAAGTAGTCTAGTATGTACTTAGTTAGCACTTGATATTTTGTGCTCGTGAGACGATTGAACAGTTTGCAGTGTAAAATGGAAAGAACAACATAAAATTCAGTCCAAAAAAAGGAATATGAAAATCAAATGTCATAGGCAACTAAAAATCTTATGAAAGGTAAATGAAAAAGTTAGACATTTTCTTTCTGTATAGTTAGATTCTAACACATCACATCATATGGCTGCAGTACAGTGGATAAAATGCTAAGACTAAAATATAAAATGCTTTTTTTTAATGTGAGACAGTTTGTCTTAAATCCCTTTGGGAGTAGTTTGTTTAAAATGGCTTAAAAGAGCAGCAAGTTTTAAAGTCAAACTTCTTTGATGGTCCCTGATGATTTTGGAAATGTAAAACCATGACATTTGCCCAATCACAGCGTCCTCTTCAGCATTAAATCCAAAACATAACTGAACTTAGAATTAAAAAGTTAGTTTAAGACTTTATGAAGCTTTATGTAATCCAAGACACCAGAGAGATGTGTGCCAGTGTGTATTATTTTGTTATATGCCGTTCTAACTTGAAGACGGAGGACCAGTCTTGTTTTTCCACAAACCTGAGCTGGTTGTTAACGGTAACCAGAGCTACTTGGGAAAGTGAATGAGTTGAATCCCCCCTGGGTGTTTGTGTGTTGGGGGGGGGGTTCTCCTTTTTTTTCTGATCTCCTTCCCGTTGACCTGATTTTCTCACCATCCGTCCATGTGCACAAACTGACCCCTAGTGACCCAGCTGCTTTGCCTCTAGCTCCCTTTACCCTATTTCTTGTGTTACAGTATGAGAAGACCAATGAGATGCTCAGGGCGCTTTGATACTCAACAACACCTGAGCTATATCTGAGCAGGCTGAGATGAACGATGATTTCGAAAGGACTTGCAGCGGGGCAGGTCAGGGCAGTTCATGTGAAGGCAACAGTCGATATTTATTCTACAAAGAGGAGTTAAATATCTTAACCGCGTAACCGGTGCACCACTGCGGCACTGCCTGTGTTTACGCATCAACGCTTGGTGTCAAGTGCAAAAACTGAGCAGTCAGCAAACCTTGGTGAGATGGGAGATAATGTTTCCTTAACCGTATGTGAAAACAAAAAGGGAACTTCTTAGATTATAGTTGGATTTCCTGTCCAGTTGGGTTTTTTATTTTCTTTCTCTTTGTTGTCCTTTTTGAAGACTATTCACACTAAATCTCATCACGAAATGGGTTGTATGTAGCTTGTTTTCTTAAATGTAGTCTTTACCTATCACAAAGGAGCAGGCTGTTAGTGAATGGTTAACGTTTCTGACTGTTCTGTGAAAAGCCTGCAGGTGAATACTAAGAGGCTATGAGAAATTATCTTTAGGCTTACGTTAAGTCTATGATTTCATATTTGTTAAATACGCTGGTTGCCATATAATAACTATTATAAAGTGCAACATCCGTACGCTGCTGTTTAAATGCATACCAGTGTGCTGCCTCGGCTTGTTATCCTGCTGCTGCTGCCCTACGTCAGCGGTGGTGCTGCAGCGTGGTGGGACAGATGCGCAGAAGGATGCGACGCGGTCCGAAGAAAGTTTAAAGATGCCGCGCAGATCGGCGCACTTTACGCGTCTCTGCAACGGAGCCGCGGCTCCCGCCGTGCCTCTGATGCGGGGACTGGGCTCTCTGGCTGCGTAAACACGCGGCGGCCCGTGCGACACTCTCTGGTCACTCCACCTGCATGATCTGTGAGCCAGGTGAGTCGTGAGTGCAAGCACGAGTAGTGGGTGGGGTGTCATTCTCGTAGTCTGTACGATCCACTACATATAGGCCAGTAGCGAACTAGGGAGGCAGCTTTTCGTTTGCACAAAGCAGCGGAGCCGCAGCGGGACGAGGGTTGTTGTCTGTAGCTCGTGCTGTAGTATCTCTCTTTAGTAGACATCCAGAGGATCTCACGTCGGCTGCTAAGGTGAGTCAATATATGGATTCAGTTATACACAATACAGGCTACAGTAAACGCTCAGGAGCTGAAAGACCCCCTCTAATATTCTGTCTTAAAACAAATCTCATTTAACTGAGGAATAGGGATGAATGAAATGTATCATGGCTACACGTGCAGGTGGGCAATTTCTATCAGGCCATTTTCATTAAGGTACCATCCTCAGTCTGATTTAAAGAAGGCTCATCATCACAGACAGCTACAGATGTGCTTTGCTTGTTGCAACTTTAGTACTTCAATAGTCCTGCTGTTGTATTTATATTAAGGAAGTTAGTTTGATTGCATCCTGTAGACAGTAGCTGCCCCCTGTTGATAAAGGACGTACCCTGTTTTTCCTATTCTCCTCATTTAAAGAATATTTTAATTAGGCAGATGAGTCCACCTGCACTTGTAGCGCACCTGTTGGCCCCGCCCCCTACCTGTGTAGCAGTATACACTTATTTGTAAGCGTCTCGTGTGTGTCAACACGTATGTGTTTGTCAAGTATAGGAATAAGTGTGCCAAGAAAATGAATGAGGACTGTTTAATGTACACTGGACCCCTGTGTATAATTGCATTGTTTATCTTCCTACACAACTGAGTTCTATAAAACCCTCGGCTCCCATGGGGCTTGCTTCATTTCCCCCTCAGGGCTCTGCTGTGGGTTTTGAGGGGCTATCCTAATTCTCCTCCACACCTCTTAATAAATAAACACACAGCACCAAGGACACATCTTTTATTCAAAGATTATTATTCATTGTGGTTGCACAGTCGTCTCCAGGATAATATTTAACACAGGACTAACATTTCTTAATCAGTGTATGGATACTATTTGTACTCTAAATATTATAATATTTTATACATTGTACATGTTATTGAGTATTTTTTCCAAAGTGAGTAAATTCCTCTTGTTTATAGTGTTTCTTCATTGTATTTACCTACTGAAGTACAGGTTTAATTAAGTAGTTAGTCGCGGTAGAAAGTAACAAAGTAGATTCTCTGAGGAAATCTACTTGTACTCAGTACAATTTGGAGGAACTTGTACTTTACTTCAGTATTTTCATTTTAGGCTACTTTATACTTGACTCAACTGCATTTATTTGACATCTTTAGTTACTTTGATTATAAAACATATGGGGGCTCATAAAATATGATGTATTATTATAGATTAAACTACCCAACAGTAGGTTTACTTTAGTCAACAAAGTGCTGTTTATACAGTAATGCATCAATAATGATAATGCAATAATATAGTAAAAATAATGACATGAGTCATTCTTCTGCCTTATGAGTATTTCTACCTTGAGGTACTGCTTCTGTGTGCTTTCTGTCCTCCAACCCTCGGTTGTCCTCCCTTACCTTCACTTACTCCTTCACACCATCTCTTTCTTACGTCTTGATTCTCACAACACCCCACCTCCCTTTCCCTTCTGCCCAGCTTGCAAGATGAGCTTTAAGAACTTTAGGGAGTACCTGGCCTGGCTGTACTACCAGTACCTGCTCATCACCGGCATCTATGTCCTGGAGCCCTGGGAAAAGTCCATCTTCAACTCCATCTTCTTCTCCGCCATCGCCATGATGATCTACACCTCATATGTCTTTGTGCCCATCCACGTGCGCCTTGCACTGGAGTTTTTCTCTGGGATTTTTGGCGGCCAGCCTGCGAGCACCATGGCACTCATGAACTAAAAGAAGGCGAGGATATGGGGGGGGGGAAGAGGCAGCGGCTGGGTGGATTAGCATGAGTCCTCAGATCATTTCTTATAACATAACTCCTTAGCTCCTGGAATTCCTCTTTACACCATGTTCATCCCGAACATAGGAATGTTGTTTGTCCTATTTGTTTTCTTTTTTCCTCACCATTATGTCCTGTGTGAGTGCATACCACCTCTGGGTATTTGCATGATAGGGTCATAAGTGGGTAGAATATCTGCATGCTCGTCTCACTACAAAATACTACTAGACTCTCTTCTTTCCATCGTGACTTGTAAGTTACCGTCTTTAAAGGCGCATTCCAGCGATTGAGTTTGTCACTTCCATAAAGTTGGGTGACTTGTTGAAGATAGATTCAAAAGAATGGTCATAATCAAAGCAACAGAGGTATTCTGACTTTCTGACTGTGTCTAAAATCCCTATTTACTAAATAGTTCACTGTATTTATTCTCTGCCATTTTATTATTTGTTGTGTGAAATTTATGCACAATATAGTGCCCTCAAAAGTTCCATTGCTAGAACAAAAACATAGTGTTCAGGGCATGTACACTACTTTCTGCAATCAATCCTACAATGCAATGCATCACATTTTATAGATGTAAAAATGATTGTTGAGCGACTCTACACCTGTCAATAATGACACAAAATGATGATGATTTCTATGTGTCTGAATTCTCAGTTTACTGCTCGCTACAGAGAAGTAAACAGTGTTTGTTATACAGGGAGTAGTGAATGAGTGAACAGGGGAGTGATTCCAGACAGCCATGGTGCAGTGCCCCTTCAGGCATGTGTGTGTCTGTGTTCATCTGCTGCATCTGTGACAACCACTTAATGTTACTGGCTGATCAATGGTTTTGTATCAGAACCACTATCACCTTTTTATTTGTTGCAGTAATGCACTGTGATGCTGACTGGCAGGGCTCATTGCACACGTCAAGTAACTGGGTGGCTGATCTTCACAGCTGACAGACAAGCCCAAGTTATTCAACAATTCTAAACGTACGTACATTTACCAATTTACTGGTCAAAGTGAGTAATAAAATGAAATACAGGCACAGATATGTGCCGAGCCCTCTCTCTATCTCTGGTTTTTTAACTGTTGGTATGTCGGGGAGGCGGGCTGAGCACTGACCATGAGCAAATATTGATTCAACACACCTTTCAGGCATGGCTTTGTCAATGAAGCAACTTTACTGAGTTGATAGCCTCTCAGCAGAACTGTTTGCTGTCGCATGCAAAATGCAAAGACATTACAGTCAAATTGGCCTGAATGAAAACCAAAGCCAACTGTCTGATCAAAAATGCTGTCTTCCTTACCCATAGTTGATCTATAAAGAATGGAGCAGAGAGAGAATGAGTCGTGGTGTATCTGGTAGTTGTGATGAGCATTGCATTTAGTTGTGTGCTTAAGATCATCTTTGATTATTTGTGCTTTGGGTCAGGGGTTCGCTGATTACAGTCTAATCATGATCTCTAACTTAACTTTGTTTATATGGAGTTATATATTTATATACACTGGTAAATGCTTGGCTGGTTACAATGTCAATTACCAAACTTTTTTGATTATTTATGTTCTCTTGTTGTCATAAATTTGTTCTTTACTTTGTATCTCCACCTGAAAGTGCTTTTATATTGTTTTTTTTGTTTGAAGAAGAGAATGAAGAATGAAGAGCTCTCTGAGAAGGTATTTTTCACCGTTCAACAAAATAAATTGTGTATTCATACATGAGCAATGCACCACTGCAATATTCAGAAAATAAAGATATCTGAAGATACTTGGACAGCTGTTCTGTTTCTCATTTGGGTTTTCATAAGAATGCCTGTGCATACTGATAGTTTGAAATATGTATTCATGCAGCATATCAACTCTGTCGTGCCATCCGGTTTTACTTTGAAATGGAAGAACAAGCAAAACAAAGGCTTGAAGGGTGGCACAGTCCTGACACAATTCGCTGTACCACATGAAGTGAAATCGCACAATAAGAGGAACTGGACCAAACCAGTTGTCCTCAGACAGCACAAGAATGAATACCCAGAGGCTTTGCTTTCTCTCCTGCAGATACTAAGCAACCTCCTAATGCCAACAAAGCTGCCATGTTTTTGTTTGTTTTTGTCTTTGTTGGCACAGACACAATTTAAATCAATGTAAAGGATGACAAGCCAAGGCCTGCTGGTAGAATGGTGCGAAATTAAAGGTGCTGAAATTAAATTTACACTGCAATATTCTCAACATGGATGGTGGATGAGGGCAGGAAATTGTTTTAGTTTATTTGAAGTAGAAGGACTGAGCAAGTAACTATGTTTATGTCTTGTAACTGGACACCTCCATCTTGTTTTTCTTAACCTGTAACACAATAGGTGCAACACCCTCATTTCTCAACCTGCTCATCCAAGCTCATCCCAAAATAATACTGATGTCCTTTTCTCTCTTTTCAGTTCCCTTCATTTCCATTTATTTCCCCTCCTCTCCATTCCTCTTCTTCCTTTCCATTCCCTGTTCTCTATCCTCCTATTGTTTTATTTTCTTCACTTCCTCTCCTGTCTTTTCCTTCCTCTTTCTTTACCTCTCTTTCTCTTCTCTCTCTTTCCTTTCCTTTCCATTCTTCTTTTTTCCCTTTCCCTTCCTTTCCTTCCCTTTCCTCTATCTGCCTATCATTCCCTTTACCCCTCTTCCCCTCTCCTCTCCCTTCTTTTCCTTCCTTTTCCTCTATCCTATCATTTCCTTTAACTAATTTCCTCTCCTCTCCACTCACATAAAAAGAAAAACAGCATTTTTCATGACATAGTACTTAGTGCAAGTTTTTCTTTAAAGTCTGCCTCAGCATCTTTGACGAAATGTCTTCTGTTTACACTTTACATGTTCGTTTGTATCCCATGAAGAAAAAGGCCAGAGGTTATCGCCATAATGACATGGTGTAAACAAAGCTATCTGCAGACTTTCAAAACACTCAGAAAGGGTGGTGTATTGTTTCTGAAACTGGGGGGCAGGACTCCTAGCAACTGTCATGACCACAGACAGAGAGGGATGTGACACACAAATGCATGCCAGCACTACCACTGCTACCAGGGTTCAGCTTGCAACGAAACTCCAAAAAGTCATCAGATATTATAGTAATATCATTGCCAGCATTTAATAACTTCTTCCACTTTGGCTCAAGGCTCTCTCTCTCTCTCTCTCACACACACACACACACACACACACACACACATAAAACCACTTAGCCCCCGGAATAGGTGCTAATGTTTAGCTATGTTCCCATAGGTGAGCGCCATTACAATGAATGTCTCCATGGTAATAACCTAAAGCTACTGTTAAGCCACAATCAATGAAAGACATGGACAACAATAGACACATTTGGACACACACATGCACACATGGCATTAAAACTTGTACATGTTATTTAGTTGGACTTCTGATGATACATATATATTTCCTGATTAACATATAGGCTGGTTACTGCTGTAATTATTACACTTCTTCTGTTCTCTTCTAGTCACAAAAAACCCAAATATGCATATTTTTCTTCACCTGAAAGTGTTCTTATATCCCATTTGCGTAATCTGTTTTCCAAACTTTTTACTGCAGTGTATGACTTATATGTATGCTAATATATGCTATAAAATCAGTGGATTTTAAAAACATCTGATGAAGTTTTCATTCCTTTTAATATGACCAACTAATCTGACCAACAAATCCATTTCCATTTAACTGTATGACTCTCGCTCTCGTGATGCCTTGTGAAACCAAAAAGGTTTAGCAACAACTGGGTAGTTTGTGAGTCACTCGTATAGAGATCTGTCACATCAAAAAAAGACAATGCCCTGCTATTATAATGTATTATAGTCATTCAAAAGGCTCATTTTGAGGGTACAATGTTTTGGTGGGGGCTTTGTTAAACACATTCCTATAATTGTATTTTTTCTTGTAATGACAACTTTCCAAAATGTCCCATTCATACTAAGATGTTTTTATGAATTAGGCTTATATAAATACACTTACACCATAATAATCAAGGAACACTTTGTTAACCAACAAGCAGCTGTACTTGTAGATTTTCCACAGTCCTTTTCCTTCTTTAATGGTTAGATTTCTCATTTTGAATTGAAACTCTTCATATACAGAGAAAAACAAAAGCTCCAAACACATCAGTGGCAAATCATCAACTGAGCAAACAATAAGCACAGATTAGATTAGACACAATGGCCCAAGTAGTAACACGATTTATGAATAATATCATATCCACAACTGAGATCAGGTATAGAATCACATTATCATTGTCTAAAGATAAATGAATACGTTGATTTCTGTCTACTGCAAGTCGAACAATCTTTCTTAGTTGATCTCTGTGCAATCAAACAAGGTTTGTGCTGTAGCTCTTAAAATGATTGTGCAATTATTTCCATTCTTTGTTGATCAAAGATGGAGGAGGAATTCACCTCATGAAACAGCTCCCACCTCCACAGTGTATCTGATTTTTGAATCAGTCAATAGGAGTCTAGGAGTGGTTGGCCTGATAAAAACCTGAACCCAGCAAGGCATGAAACCACGACTGGAGCCAAACCCTGACAGGGTCAATAGACTTTCAGTATAAAAGAAAACATGTTGTGCAACATATGCTCATAGTGAAAGTTGGCAAAAAACTGTGTGCAACTCAAACCCTTTAAAAAGTAACTTCATCATCACCATCTAGGTATCGTAAAATAAAGGTTCAAGTTGGGCGTAACGTAAGCTCACATACCTCAAAGTCATTAAATGCATTTTTGTTTGGGTCTGATCATGTATTTTAACAATTACACTAAAGAATTCAAGGTCTGTAACTGTAAGGACCCCTGTGGTTGAACCTAAAACACAAGTGTGCCCCCAAGTGGTCGAGTAGAGACATAATCTTTTGCTAAATAAAGTACAGATGTGTTGACATTAATCTCATTCTTTGCACAATCATCACAGGTCTTGTTGAGAACTAATATATACTTTATATAGTCTATATTTCATAGTATAATGCTTCATGTTAAAGGACAAGAGGAACATTTTCATCAGTGTGTGCATGATGCTGAAGTTTGAAGGTGTATGAAGGTAAAGGCAAGTTTTCAGCTTATTTTATGTTTAGTTTTAGGGGTGTTGATTCAGGGGCATATGAGGGCAGTTGGTGTACTAGATATGGGACCTTTGTTAGATAACAGGTAGTGGAGATACAAGGGAGGTGTTGTAGGTTCTGCTGGAGTTGGAGGATGGGGTAGGAGTAGTAAAGGAGGAGAGGGGGAACAAGAGGGTGGATTTAGCATTTCCCTCTTATTCTATGTACGTTGTTCTTGTTCTCTGGAGACACAGCTCATGACCTCAAAGCACTCTAGGAGCTTGTAGGACCCTGTTTGTTTCTTTCTTTTGTTCAACCACCAAATTGAACCGACAGGTCAGCAGTCAGTCACCTTAATGTTTTGCATTGTATTTAAAGTGTAACGTAACATCTCACAGCGTACTGACACACCGCAGATAACGCTCATGCATCACTGCAGCAGGTTGAGAAAATAAAAAGGTGGAGGTAAGAAGCAAGATTTTCAGCTGGTGTTAGGTTACTCTTTAGAGCAACATAGTTCTAGTTTCCTGTTGAGAGACAGATGAGAAGATTATTAGGTTTACCACTCTCATATTTGTCCATTAAATTTAAGCCTACAGCCAGCAGTTAGCTTAGCAAAAAAACTGGGAACAGAAACAACTAGCCTGGCTTTTTCGCAAAGGTAACAACATCTCCCTACCAGCACATCTAAACCTCACTACTTTACACATTTTATCTCGTTTGTTTAATCCACTTAAAAAAGGGTTGTGGTTTTACGCAGGGTTATGTGTCGGACTATTTTTGGACGGGAGAAGTCACTTCCTCAAGTCTTATCATCAATGTGAGGGTGCCAGGCAACATATGGAGACCTATTCACAGAGCCAGGCTAGCTGTTTCCCCCTGTTTCCAGTCTTTGTGCTAAGCTAAGCTAACTGGCTGCTGCCTGTAGCTTCATATTGAATCGACAAATATGAGGTTAGTATCAATATTTTCATCTAGGTATCAGTTGAAAAAGTCAAACAATATCGAACTATTGCTTTAAGCAATGATGCCTTCATCAGTATGAGAAAATAAACAGGAAATATTCAAGTATGCAACAACATCCAATGATATTTTCAGAAGAATCACGGCTCTCTTAATCACTTTTAATATGTTGTACAAATACAACATTGATCTATGTCTATTGGACTCCTGTTACATGTAAATAAATACAGATTTCACCATAAGCAGAACAGCTTTTCTCTTGTGGAAAAGGCTATCATGTTTTCACAACCAACTTCGAGACTATTAGAAACCAATGCCTAACATCAGAGAGGCTTGTGAGGGAAAGCGTGGCAAGGGAAAGTGTTTTTGTACTCTGTGTGACTACATGAGATGTGTCTTCATTGCCAGCAGCTCTCTTGCCAAAGTCATTAGCTGCTAATTCTGCAAGATCTAGATTTTCTAGATCTGTACAGTCCAAGAGTGAAGAACAAAAAACAGTCTATAGCCTTATTGGTACTGGTGAACACAGCAGGGGAATAATCATACAGAGAGTGATTGGATGCTGTGTTGGGTACTAAACAAGTCTCTATCTTATTGTCTCACTCTCACCCTCTCTAACTCCCTCTATACAAATTCACTGCAGCTTCAAGATCTCCTTTACATGAATAGGGTTAATGTAAGGCAATACACCTCCATCCATCCAAGTCATCTTTGGTCCTCTCTCTGCTTGGCTGAACCCGTTGAGTAAGTTAACTCCTTCTTCATCCCTCACTCTATAGTCTGTGTGGATGGAGGCTGAGGGCAGGGCTGGTGCCAGTGTTAAATGGACGGACAGGTGAGCGGCGCCTGGGTCCTCTGTGACCAGCTGGGCACTGTAAGCTGACCGCTGCTGTTGTGTGTGGTCTGAATGGAGCTGAGAGACGATGGGGTGGAGGTCGGGCATGGAGAACCCCAGAGGAACCCTTCTCTCTCAGGACTCAGCTGCATATCTTACACTCCATCTGTTTGTCTTTTATGAAGGGGCAAGTCGGGGACACTTCATCTGAGCTGCTGGGAAGAAGAGCATGTAAATGGAGGTGAGGATATATAGAAACGTTTATGTTAGAAAATAAAAATGTCTTAAATATAACACAATCTTCTCGTATTTAGTAGCTCTCTCCTCATCCCTCCATCCCACCATCACCCCCACTCTGTTTCCCAAATTTCATTTCCCTTCTTCCTGCTCACTCATAGCTGGTCATAGATCCCTCTGAGGACGTGAGGTCTTTGACAACTGAAGCATGGCCACTACTCAAGCATTCATTGTCACGGGCAGGTCGAGAGTTTCGACTAGACAGCTACCAGAAAATCACTTTTCTGCAAAAACCTGATGCTATCTTGTTACACCGTAAGAATGAATCATTGTCCAGCCACACAGTATAAATCATAGTTAGCAAATGTAGCTGCCAGCAGTCTCGGGGGCTCATGTGCAGAAAGTCGGTCACAGTGATCAGGCAAGCATTGCAACTGCACTGATTTGATGCAGATAAGCTGGTTCCTTTGACAAACAGCTCAGGTTTAGCAACTGTTGAGTGAGGAGATTATCAGTGCTCTTTAGGCTAAAGCTTTCTTCTGGATGTTTACCAAGTACCAGAAGATTGTAAATACTGAGCTCCAGTGTGCTGCAAGGCATGTAGTAGTAAGTCATTTTAAATGAATTACTGCACATATTGTCATCGTCAAGTGTACTCTCAAAGCGCCAAGTTGCAAGATTCTGAGTGGCGTTTTACACTTAGAAGATCTGTAAAAGCGGTTTACACCTTCCTGCTTGCAGCTACATGCAGAAAAGTGTCCAAAGCTATGCTTGAAAAAAGGCTGTTGTTGTGGCCTCTGTCACAGAACCCTCTTTGCTTGGCTTTGTCCCACCATAAGAGCCTGGGTAGTAGGTTGGATGTTGGAGGAATGACTCCCATATCAGGTGACCCATTGCCCCACGGCCTTTGCTCTTCGCCTAGCTCACAGCGAGGGAGTGCTCCTGGCGGGCGCTGTATCCCGTGTCACAAAAGCACCTTTCTACACAACAGGGGTACAGTGATTGGGCCACAGCACAGTGGTTCTCCTTGGGTTAGCTCCAGGTTGCCGTAGTTGGATATCAGACCTCCCCCTGTGCTTCCAGCAAACACCCCCATTGGTGGGTATGTTCTTTTGCCCAAGCCTGGCAGAGATATCAGAGAGACCTGGAGCTCCTGGTGCTGTCTCCAAGCGACCGCTAGAGAGGATAAATGACCATACCACTTATGCATAACAGGGTGAGTCTTATTAATTTTGTTGGGTAATACATTTTGCACAGAAAGTTGATTGTCAGCATGATGGGTAACGTATTGAAAGTATTAGTTCATGTGGGAAAAATGTCATATCTAAGTTGAGGAGCTTAGTACTTCAATATCCAAGAAGATGCAGGTTTTCACTGCAGTTAAACATCGTCGAAGCTGAATTTACTGATAAACAACCATAAAAAACAGCTCTGAATGCTCAAACTGCACACGACTGAGAAACAACGAACCTCCAACCTGAAATTGTGGAAAATGTACAGGCGGAAATAGAGCAACAATATTGCGAATGATGTAGACAAGAGGGGAGATGGCACCACTTAGTACAGAGTGATTTGCAAAAGTGAACTGCTGATGAGCTAATTTGTAAACTCTTGTCTTTTAACCTAAAGTAGATGGAAAATTAGGAAAAATGTCACTCATCTAAACTCATCTGTTCTCAGATCCCAGTCAACCATGAGGATTATCTCCTG
>JAVQJD010078675.1:0-20755 GCA_036023655.1 Nannoperca australis
AGTGTGTGTGTGTGTGTGTGTGTGTGTGTGTGTGTGTGTGTGTGTGTGAATGAAAAAGAAAGTGTGACAACGTGCTGTATTTTGCTTACAGTAAATGCATCAGGAAATAAATGAAATAACTGTAATTTAAAATTTAAATAACAGCAAATACATAGACAGTATTTTACTTTAGGGGGCATTCTTTAAAAATCTAAATTTCATTGTATGAAAATAAAGGAGATTTAACTTGGAAGTTTTTAAACATTTGACATGTTGCAGTGAATTCATTTAACAGTAGCAGACTATGATTTTGATGTCACCAACAGTGCACTTATCCTAAATATGAATGAAAATCGTATCTGACTCCCATCCAGCTTCACTCATGCTGAAATTAATTTAAATTCACAAAGTTTAAATTAAATTAAATTAAAAAGCATGTTTCATTATTTGTAGTTGATTTTAATGTGATGTTAGAAACCTTAATTTTGATACATGTAGAATTCAGCAAACCGACTGAGGCCCGTACATAATAATATTACTACTAATAATAATAATAATAATGTGTCCTATAATTAGAGTGTAATTCATTTTAATGCAGCATAATAATAATAATGCGAGGCATGTTCTCCATTCCTTTGGATAATATATTCGTTGTTAAAATAATTGGTAGTCATTGTGTATTTTATGGAAGCTCGCATTCACATTAAAATTGACCAATTACACTGCGGCAAAACCGAAGGTCTAGGCCTATTAAATACAGTAAGTATCAATATGTTTGAAGAGTTTGTTAAAAAAGGAATTATATTTATACATGAATGCATAAATTAATGTCAATATTAAACCTGCTGGAAAGTTTTTAAAAGGGTGATTTCCCGGTCTTAGAGTCTTGCAGACATCCTCCATGAAAGGCAGCCCTCCAAAATGTCACCTAAACAATGCTGGCTCCCTCATCGACCTTGCTTTCCAGCTCAATTTGGTCTCAATCGCAACATAATGAAAATGCAATCCAAAACAGATCCCTTTTAAAAAATTACTTCTTCAGGAATAGCTCGCACACTTCAAGTTATTTATTGTTAACGTTCACTTGGTTTTGAAACATATACAGCAGCCATCACGCATTTGTTCCTTTTTAACTTACAAAAGAATAAAGAAAACATAAAAGTGGACGCAATAACGATTATTATACAGTTAAACGCATTGTGTGTTAGCCAAATATACAAGTCCCTACTTTATTTAATAAGTCTAAATGAATACATTAGTTTACAATATTAATATGATAAAATACCAGGTTATCACCGCAAATAAAGGAGTGGTGGCTTAGTGTACTTCAAACCTGATCCCACCTTTCCCCCCAGTCCGCACTCAAGTGAAGCAGCATTCCCTTTTGTTTCAACAACATAGACTACGTTTAAAACATCATGAGGAAGGTCCAAAACATGGATTACAAAAGGTCCAGAAACGACATAATTGCTTTCAAGGGCAGCCATTTCTGTAATGTTCAAAAATAGACTCCCCTCTCAGAGATGTCAAGAAAATGTGCCCTGATCAGCTGGTGCGCCTCTGTGCGCCTTGTCCCCTCCAACACCAAAGGACCCCCATTTTCAGCCTCCATATATACGTATATATAAATATATATATATATATACGTATATATGTATGCATATATCTATATCTATAGATATATATGTTTTGCTCTTCCGTGGGCTCATCCGCAGGTTCACATAGAAAAAGTGGAAAGTGACAGTACTGTATTAAGTCCTACCACGTTCTGCCGTAGAGGAGGTTTGAACTGACCATGTTACTGGTGTAATCTACAGCAGACGTGTCTATCTGGGCCATGTTGAGCTGGCTGTGCAGTGAGGGGGGGCTGGGTGACATCTCCTCCAGCTCCAAAGCGTTCACCTGCTGCTGGCTTTGATGCTGGGTGAGGCTGCTGGTCGGGGATGCGAGTACAACTCCGGCTCCGTTCTGTTGTTGGTTTTGCTGTTGGTTCTGTTGTACCTGTTGCTGGTTCGGCGTCGGCGTGTTAGAGCCGTTCTGGCACGGTTTACCGTCCTTCACCAGAACTGGCACGGCTACGCGCCTCGGGGACTGCGCCTGCTGTTGGCACAGGTTACCGTCCTGTTGCTGCTGCTGCTGGAGCTGCTGCGCTGCCTTGTCCTTGGCCTGGCGTTTCATCTTGTACCGGTGGTTCTGAAACCAGATCTTCACCTGGGTCGGCGTCAGGTGGATCATGCTCGCCAGGTGCTCCCTCTCAGGCGCTGACAGGTATTTCTGCTGCTTAAACCTCCTCTCCAGCTCGTATACCTGAGCCTGCGAGAACAGGACGCGCCGTTTCCTCCTGGGTGCAGCGTGGAGAACTGGCATGGATTTTGCGGCGTCCGCCATTCCTGTGAGACTCCCCATGCCGGTCATGTTCATACCTGTGGAAGGTCCCATGAATCTAGAAACTTAAAAATATACATACATATACGTGCGTTCAATAAACAGAAGAGGAGAACATTGTTTCGCCTGAAGTATTCTTTATTAATTAGTCGCTTCATTATTGAAGTTGGAAAGCTTAAAAAGCACATTTGATAATAATAATAATAATAATAATAATAATAATAAAATAAATAAAACTAATAATAATAATAAATATCAAGGTCTTGCTTTTAAATATTTACTCATGCCAAAGAGAAAAAAAGTCGAGCCAGACTTAAAATAATGATCTCATTTTCAGTTTAACCGTCATAAATAGTATTTTTAAATTAAAGATAAAAAATTAATGATACACTGTTTGCATTAACCTTTTATCATTAGTCCCCAAACACAAAGTATATATATTTTTTTAAAGCGATACATATTAAGTATTGTACGTTTCCCTCTCTCATTCCTTAAATGTAAATTTAATTATTTGATATACGATTAAATAAAATCAGAAACGTGTGTATAAATGGGCTAAAGAACTTACTTGTGGAGTATCTTGGATCAGGGTTGGCGCTGTACCACCCTGTTGCTGCTGCACTATTCCGCATGCTATCCTGGTACGACGGGAGGTCTCCCATGTTGCCAATGCTTCCATTGCAGTATCCCCCCATTGCGCTGTGGGAGAACTGGGAGACGGTGTGCGGCATGTGGTAAGTGGTGGCCACGGTGGCGTTATGCCCCATGGAGTGCTGTTGCATGCCGGTCTGAGACACCTGAGGCTGTCGGTAGGCTCCCAGTGGAGAGGTTAGGTTCCCTGCGCCGTCCATGCCACCAAACTTCTTGTAGGTCTCCTCGATTGGACTCAAAATATCTGTCACTGAAAAAGGCGTAGTGTGCTTTGGGCTCAACGACATGATTCAGAAAGCAGGTAGATTTTTGTGTTTGAGCAGATCAACCGTGTTGTTGTATCGGCTCTCTCCTTGGTGGATGTCTACGTAAGAGAGTGCTTGTAGTGCGCCTGAGATCCTATTGATCGCCTTGGAGAAGGAGGCGAGCCCAGGGCGCTCTTAGCCCGGGTTTATTGGAGCCAGGAGCCAGGTTTACGACAAACACAGGGGGCGGAGCAAAACTCCTAAACCAGCAAACAATAGTCATTGACATTTTAGGGAAATAATTCATGAACATGCACTTTTCTCTATATTAAGTTGTATACGTGAATAAAACGACGCCACAAATGTACGATTCTCTCCTTTCTGACAACTATATACAGGTGAGAATAACCCATTATGTTCTGCACATCAGCTGATCTGACCACATATGACTATTTTGCGTCAGTAGGGAATTCCACTCTTTCTAGAAACTTTGAGAGCACTTTGAACAGACATAAGGGCCACCGAGTATCATCAAAGAGGCACAATGAAGTTGTATGACCAGCTCATTTATGCTTCTTAAGCATCATTTTGCCCCACCAGAGAGGGACAAGTCCAAATAAGCTCAAAATGACAAAATGCTGAAAGGGAGCGGCAAAGGGGATCCGACCCTGTGAGTATATCACTACCTAACATTCATGATCAGGCAAGGCAAAATATATAATGCACAGGATATATACATTATATTTAAAACATGCAGCTGAAGCTTTCCTGACAAATTTCTCTTGTTTTTGGAAATGATTTAGGCGAAATTACAATTGTATACATTTTTTAGAGAAAAAAAAAGGATGTTTCATTAGACTTAATGCAGTGTGGAGACAATATGGTAAGCCTCAAACCCTCGAGTCTGGTCACCATACATTAATGCCACTTTGCAGTCTTGACCTGACATTGTAATCTCTGAGCAAACTGACTGGCGCCAGGGGAAGAATCAGAGGAGGAGAGCCACAACAGGGGGGGTCAAAGGAGAAAAGAGCTCCTACAAATTGTTATAATGAACACCAGTTAATATAGCTCCCCATTATTGCCTAACGTGTCCCTTATGGATCTATCACGCATTATTGAGCCTATAGCTCGATAACAGAGACAGATAGCTATTGTGCCGCTCATAAACGCTTATAATCATAATAATGATGATATTTGTTCTGATTTATGTTTTTCATCACTACCAACACCTTACAACAGCAGGAGCAGGTGTGCTGCGTTGAGCTTATTATCCAGGGGTGCAGACGTGGAATGTGTTACCATCTTCCTTTATTGGAGGAAGGAAACACTCGTCTGCATGAAGCCACTAATGTAATTTAGTATGGCATGGCAGCAAGTAGCTGCCTACCCTAATTGAGCAATTGAAGATGTGACATGGTCAGCCATCAATTATAGCGACATATCAAGAACACCAATCTCCGGTTAAGTTGATAGCCTGATTGTAATAAATCATTGTTCTTATGCATATTTCAGTGCCCGAATATCTTCTCCCTTTTTTCCTTAGATGCCTGGACTCCGCAGCGGATTTAATGTGAAGTGGCTGGACTTAATTGTTGTTGAGGGAAATAAGACAATGCGTGCACATTCCAAAGTCAGCTGTAGTTGTCATGAAGAAACCGAAGGTAGAAAAACCTAAATCCTAAAAGTAAAACTATGTTTGACTAGAGGGGCTTAAAAGGTGCAAACCAAAGGCTCTCAGTAAACAAAAGTCCTATTTTTTATCAAAGCATAAATATTAGGAAAATCAACATATTTCTTCAAGTAAAGTAATATTTCTCACCTGCAAATTTTCCCGTACACGTCCAGACTTCCGTGCGCCTTTTCCACTATTTTGGCAGCCGCAGCATGGTGTCTTTTCAGGGCGAAAAGAAAGGTAGGCCTCGGCCCAGACCTCTAACATTATGTAAATGAGGCAAACCTCTCAACTTTGTGGATTACTGAGTCAGAGAGCAGGACCCTGGTCCACAGACCCTCCACATTAGGATCCCATAAAAATCTGGAGCTGGTTAGCTGCATGCAACGCTTATCAGAGCATATAGTCCACATTAATATAGTTGTCAATCTAAGTTAACTTTTCACATCAAGTGAATATGCCCAAGACAGCGGGAGCCGGACACACGGACGCGCCAAGGAGCTGTAAAGAAGGCCCAGCAAAGGTTTGTTAATAAATCGGACACATTTATAGAGAAAATCATTTAAATTGCAAAACATTTTTTGCAGCTGTTTATGTTAGTAATTAACAGGATAGAGCGTGTTGTTGTGTGTTTACAGGATCCAGCCAGCGTGTGTGATACATGCTGATAAATATCAAACAATATATTCCTATACATTAGCCTACACTGACCCTTGGAGCCTCAAGGAAAATAAAAGATACCCTGGGGGCTGCATGGCGAGGAAAAATATATTAGATTCTCAGAATTACGCACGGGGACGGTGTTACTTTGCGTTGTAACTGTCTTTCTTCTAATACACGCTTTTAAAGTTCAGCTATTTGACTACTCAATGCAGTGGTGGAACTTTCTCGAAATTTTACAAGCTTTTTAAAATGACGTAATTGCTCAAATTGAAGTTAAAGTCCATAATATAAGAATGACAACCAACTGTCTCATTATTCTATAGAGAGCTGTATGCCAAGCACTGCTTGCCACGAGTGATTAAATCATTTGGTATTGTGTGCATTAGCGATAAGATTTATTGGTTCTAAATCGTCCTATCCAAATAAACAGTGCGGACTTTCTATAAGACCCTTGTAACCAATTTCCCAATATATGACGTAGAGGCGTCCATCCGACCATTTAAGTGTTTTTAACTAGAACCAAATAACAACCAATTTATGTAGTTTATACCATACAGGGAACCTTTTTTCCCCCCGATATCATCACCCCCTCTCAGTTCAGCACAACACAGCAGAAGATCCAAAGCAATGGATGCTGAATTGCTTTCCTCCATCTCGTCCTTGCTAGCTCAATACCCTGAGAGATGTGGAGAGATGGCTGAAGGGCCAGGGTCCTGACCTGCAACCTCAACCACACACCGGCTAAGCACAAACTAGAGAAACATGGGGAATTATTTAGTCGTGCACCCCTTAAATGTCTAACTTAACTTTTAACTTGTTCTCTATAATGCGAATACAATTTAAACAAATGCCATAAATGGTAAGGGCTTTCCAGTTGTTTCTTCGTTTTTTCTCCTCGTGCAGTTTGGATGATTTTGGACAAGTGAAAAAAAGGGGAAAAAATGGTGCCACGTTAAAGATTAAATTACAAATGCCAGTGCACTACTACCATAAAACTAAAATCCAGTTTACATTTTACGTGCGAAATTTACGCACGATCTGTGAACATGCTTTTTCCTTTGTCTTGGGCCCCTCGGTGCGCCTATTAGATTTCTAGGTCTTTGTTATCAGTACATCGGCCACCCATTTAAAGCAAATTATGCGTCTTTGTTATGGTTCCTAAAAAAGAAGAAGACTTATAAAGTACAAATGTTGGTGTGGTGTCCTTAAAAAAAGGTGTGATTACGCGTGAAGTCTTCCAGTTCTCATATAATAAACTGGCAACAATAAAGTGTATTTTTTGTCGAACAGTTAGCAATTTACTAGCAATAGAAATTTAAGCTGATGGCAAAATGTTTTTCTCTGAAGCCACTTTCTTTCAAGGTATTGGAAGATTTTTTCGGGCGTTATTACGCACGAAATATAATTTTGTATTCCGTAAAGCAGAAACGAACCCTCATTTGAACTTTGAATACTGAGACTGAAACGACAAATCTTGCACAACAAAGACAAATTAATTGTCTTCTGCACTCCAATCTTAAGATTTAAACCGCATCTATATTGTGGCCGGCACGGGGGCTGAATTTGTGTGGAAATTTGTGTAGAAATTCCACACCTGCAGTCAGTGTAGTACCGTTTAGATCAAATACTGTCTCTCCTCTTAAATCACCGAGCAGTGTGAGAGTAAAAAGCGGGCAGGTGCATATCTTTCAGCTGCACTACTTGAAACGGTGCGGTTCCTCAGCTAAGTAGGTTAAAGGTCCTCCCAAGTGGAGAAAGTATGTGACAGGCCTCTTGAAGATCGTATTCTTCTGCAGGAGTTTGCATTCATTCACAATTAATGTCGCTTGATGGACGAAATGATGCTAATAGGGCGCCAAAAACAGAATATGGGCTTTTACGGGATGCTGACCATAATCTGACAGTTGAGAAAAATGGAGAGCTGGGGAATTCAAATTTGTAATAGGATTAGAGTGTAGAAGCTTTTCTTAAAGTTTCACTGTATGCAGCATTCATTTACTTGATTAAGTTACAGGTACAATTATTATAAGATATTGAATTGCACTGGCTGTGGGAGAAAACCTGCCCATGTTGCATGTAGGCAGCCAAATATTTTTTTTCATTGGAAACTACTGTAGTTTTACTGAATAACACACTTGCTGTTTAAGACAAATTGTGTTACATTCCTGTCTGTGTCACCTGAAAGAAACTCTTTGAGCTTTCAAGCCACTAAACCAAAACCATGAAACACCAAAGAATAAGTCCCAGTCTGTGACACTACCTAATTATGACACACAACTTTAATATAAAAACAGTTGTTTACTCTTTAAAAAAAAAAGGTTAACACCACCAAAAGTATTGCTTAACTTTATTTCTCTACCCTCCTTGTTGTGAAATTGCAGGTGAAGTCAAAGATGTTTGAATGAAATATTTTGACCTTAGGACAATTTCCAACAGAAAGTGTGCACTGCAGATGATTTACTATTTCACAGGTGAGACGTTTTGGTTTTACCAATGATTCGACTGTATGTCACAAATTGATACGCTGGCTCTTCAGTAATGCTAGCACAAGACGAATGGGCTTTTTTTTAAAAAGAAAACAAAAATGATTTGCGTTATGAGGTACAGCCATTATGTTTATCAAATATCACTGTGTGTATCACAATTTCCAATTCATCATATGCTGAGATATAAATCTAAACCTCCATCCTGTAATTTAGTTCAAACTATAACTCAAACACAAGCTGGGAAGTATGTTGAGAAGCTCTCAGTTTCTTTGAAAAACAATATGATGACGAGTTTTAAAGAATGGTTGTGAGATTAGGTATATAGATAACAGTATAAACACGCATCAGAGAAATGAATAAATAACTAAATGCATATACATGTTAATAAATATATTCTGTAAATCTATACTCTATGCAAAAAAAAAGCCATCTTATTCCACCTTTCTGAAACAGATTTAGCCTCCTGAAATTTTAGGTACTCTGGGTTCTGTGAGTACCGTTGTCCTCTGCATTGTTTTGAGTGGCAACATTTTAGCATAGGTGCTCTCTTTTGTAACAACAATTAAAAAAACACAGCCGCAGATCAATGCAGATTACCAAGGTTGCAAGGGTACCTGGTTCGTCCACTTCTCTGCAGCATTAATTGGGGCAGCAGTAAGGGCAGGTAAACAAAGCTGTTAGAGGGTATGGTTGTGACTCAACCACGGCTCACTCTAGCTTTGTCACCCAGTTGCTCATATGGCAAAATGTCCCTGCCAGTCTTTCTCTGTGTCTAGTTGCCCTTGGCAGCCAATTGTTGTGGTGAGATGAAGTCTGTTTGATGACATGCCCTGAAATTATCTTTTAAATTTATATACAAAATTTGGCTCATTTCACTGCAGAAAACATACTTGTGTTCAAGTACTGGCAGGTATTATAGAAATTATAGATTTAGGTATTAACTGTTTTCATATTCTTTGCTCTCCAATGAAATAAGACCTGTCTATTTTATCTGCAATTTCTTGTTGAGCTTTGAGGTTTGTGTTTTAAATGTATTGTTGAGTCTGTGATTTATACTCTCTGCCGAATTTTATGTATTTTAAAGGCCCATCTAAGAACGGGCATTGAAAATTTGCTGAGGCTGTAAATGCTGTGGTGTGTGGCATTAGTTTATGCATCATGTATGTCCTTAAAAAATTAAACATTAAATATAATAAATAAAACAGTTTGATAGTTTGAAATGGTTAATTGTTTTTTTTGTTTTTATCTTTGAGCTATATTCGCATCACAATAAAGGCAGATTGAGCATATAGTTGTTTTTGATAAAACAGGGTGTTGTGAAGAGTAACAGACATTTCTTGCTGCAATCATGACAGATCTATATCAAATATAAATGTTTACATACTTTTGGCCTTTTTAAGCAGGTTACAAGGCAAACTGGTCATTTTCAGAATTTTGCACACACACTGCGTCCATTATTTTGCCAGGAAGTTTGAGCTTTGATGCCGTAGAAATAGTTTAGCTAGACATTGTTCTAGCTGTAGACGTTTCACACCATCATGTGTAGTAAAAGAAATAATAATAATAATCGAATGTGGTTTTACACCTGAAATGCATGCAAATAGCTGCAATCTGTATCAAGTGTTTCCTGATGTCCATTCACGCCAGGAATTCATTTATTCGGCTTGTTTTCATGTTAACTGTCGAGAGATGCATCTTCTAATCAAAAGTTTCAAAGCACTTAGAGTGCTGTGTGTGGAGACAGGAACTTTTTAAATGGCTCCACAACTCAACAATGGAAATGTGAACAGAAGCTGCATATCAATGCAGTATTTTTACCTGTCTGTTTGTCCCCACTTTGGGATGCTTTTATCCAGTAGGCCACCTGATAGCCTACCATTATTTAGATGAATCCGTATAAACACACCACAAAACTACTTCAAATTCTGAATGTATTGGTCCTGACAGATATAAGCACATACCACGTGCTGCAATCTAGAATATCAAGTCAAAGCCCACTTTTACTGTTCAGTGTTAAATGATTAAAATTGTAATTTCTACTCGTTTTCTTTGCAGAAAATAACACTGCCTGCTACATGCAGAAGGGGAGTGCCAAACTGGCCCGTCTGAGAGCAAAACATTATTTGTAGAACTTTAAATTAAACAGAATTGCACGAAAAACCCAAAATAAATCAAAGTAACAGTATATTGCAAATCATTTGACTAATTTGTGTTTTAGTAGTAGTAATGTATGTATATGAAACAAAACAAAAGACTATTCTTTACAAATTATTTATTTGTGGGCTTAATTCATAATTATCTTTGACATCTAATTTGATTCAATGTTGTATTGTGTGAATTCATATTTGTCTCTGTCAAAAAACTAACAAAATATCATATGAACTCTTTTAAATCATACCATTCAAATAATACTGTTTTAGAGTTTCATCCCAACCATGACTTTGTATAGACAGTTTGGCTTCTTTTTAACTTTTATATTATTCTCCCATGATCATGGTCATCAACCATTTTCCCTGTTCATTTTTTTTAATAAAAAACAAACAACAACAACAACAAAAACAATCTTTATATATGAATTATTTATATTCATATTTTTTATGTATCTAAAATCTTATTTAGTTGTTGACTAAGATTATAGTTAAAAAAAACAAACAGTTATTATCAAGGCGAGACATTTTGTTTTTAGGGTCCTATTTGGTTGTCAGAACAAAATCCAACCAGCAAACTTTCAGTCAATGACTGCTGCTCAAATTATGAAGCAGTTTTCTTTAGCAAGTTAAAAGTTCACTTAACAGCCTGCAGTTATTTTCAGGCAGACATATTACAATGAGAATTATGTGCACTAACCCCCAAGGCAAAGTTAGAAAGTACTATAGCTTAACAGTTGCTCATTTGATGGATGGTTTCAGTGTCAAAGTCAAAGCTAAAGCAGGAATCCTTTCCAAATTTTCATTTCAAAGTCAAGTTGATATGATATGTAGCCTGTTCAGATTGTGCTGCTTCTCTTACAATAACATCCATATCCACACAATTTGCCAGCAATGTACTGCTAAGTTCTTCTAATATGTCTTTAGTGGCCAACTGAGGAACTACAGCATGAAAAAAAGTCAAAGTCACTAATGTCCAGTGCCCCAATTATAACCACAACCTCAACGCTGTATGTACATTTGTTTTTTCCTGATATACAAGAGGCTTTTCTTTTATTAAAAAGAGAACTGGTATTTGTGGAAGATTCCGTTTAAGTTGTCAATGTAGTGAGTATGTTCAAATATCAAGCAAAACACTTGTTCAATTAAACTAAACTATATTAAATTATGATGTATAAATTACATCAAAACACAAAAACAAACCATTATTACATGACATTAAAAAAGTTTTTAGGTATTCTTGTGAATCAAGCTACTTTTTGTCTCATATCGTGTGCATCTCTTTATGTCTTTACATCTTTATTTATAGCTATAGAAAAAGAAAACCATATATTTTACATAAAACGTATAGTTCATAAAATTATGAATATACTCAAATTCTACATTTCTGTAAGGTGACATTATATGCTTCAAACTTGTTTTCCCCAACATACAATCTGCCTCATAGTGCTTGTAAATGAAAGGAGAATGACATGATCCAGATCAGTTACCACACCTGGTGTAAACGGTGTGGAAAAGCAAGGGTTGTATAATATGAAAAGTAAAAAATTAAAAGATGGAATGTTAGAAGTGACACATGCAGATGAATTTGATTTAATAAAAAAAAATCACATTTTAGTGTTGAAGTTAGTGTTGAGTTTATCTTAGTGTATTCATTTCAGTCAACTTCAACAGTCAACTCTTGTTTTCACTGCTTAACACATGATCATCATGTAGAAGGTATTGATTTACTGTTTAAGGCTGGCATGTTTTTATGTGTCAATATAACATTATACAATATAGTAAAATATAAGAAGTATCATTGAGTTTGAACTCTATTGGCATATTTATTATCACACTGTAAAATAAACTATTTTAATGAGCACACAAATTCTATTCACTTTTAACTTAATCTAAAATCATTTGTATCTACTAGAGTGGTTGTGACCTTAAGGTGCAACCATGCGGCTATGGTAAACATTCATATATTCACATATTTACCATCAGATCTGTGATGGTATCTTTGCATTATAATTTGTTAGATTATTTATTGTATGATTTATGCACTTTTTCACATCCTACAGTTCCCATAGTTCCACAGTTTTTCTTTAGACCCATTAATCTTGGGAGTTGAATGAAGTGTATTTGCAATGTAAATTCCAGCTCCCATCAGGTGATGGTGCACAAAATTCAATATTCTTAATAGGTTTGTTGTGTTGTTACTGACTCGTGCTGAGGAATACAAAAGCTAACAATAGAAATCACATACACAGTGACATGTTTCATCCACAGTGTTTAAATCTCTTTGTCTCACTCCCTACTGTGTCTGACTTTCTGCTGCTGTACAGTAATAACAAGTCTGCCTAGGGCTAATGGCTCTCTTGTTTGTTGGTTTTGCCTCGTCCTGTTTCAGTGGTTCTCCTTCCCTGGAAGGATGTCAGCTCTCTGTGCCCAGCCATCCCTGAGGACGCTTGATGTCATCTTGTCTACCTGATCATTACACTACCTGCTCTCCTCTACAATGCTGCCCTCTTACTGCTCCGCCACTTGAAATGCTTGGCTGGCCTCTTCTCTGAAACCATCATGAAATTGTGTGCTAAAACGCTGCAGACTGTGCCTCCACTCTCCTCCCTCCAGCCATGTGTGCAGGAGCCAGAAAAAGATTCCTCCACTCGGACGGCTGCTGCTCAGTCAAAGGGAAAACACACAAAACATCCTTCAGCTGTCTGCCACTGCTCACTTATCTCTCTCTCTCTCTCTCTCTCTCTCTCTCTCTCTCTCTCTCTCCCTCTTTCACACACACACACACACAGCTTTTATCTGATTTATTGATGTTTGTAGTGCATGGTATTTCATATACTACAGTGATATTCAAGTCAATATAATGGACACATACCCAGTTGTTTAAAAAACAGGTCAGTTTGTAGATTCCATGATTTATTCAAATCTATGTCAATCTAAGTCAGACTTTAACATCATGCAGGTTCTCATACTTTATTTGTCACTGGGCATGAGATAGTAAAGGCTTTGTAGCTGCCATGTTAATGTTATTGTAATTTACTTGAAAGCAGAAGTCACTTCTAACATGATGCCCCAAGAACACTGATAACACTGTTCTGCTGCATTACAGTCTGTGAACAAACATTTTTTTCTTGACTGCATTCAAGGTCCGTCTAATTAAGTGTCTGTTGCATGCAGTTCACATCACATGTAAATCTAATTGATCCAGGTAATTGTATCCAACAGGATCATCTTGTCTTTTATTGCATTTTAACTTACATGGGGAGTTCATATGTTTCATAGGCTGTTTATTTAACTTTAGACAAGTCTTTATGCAGTAATTTCAAACCAGAAACTTCCAATAATGTCATTATCAGGGATAAATAACAAATGCATAAATTATGTCTGTATATTTAAGAACAGGTAATAAGGTGGAGGAAAATACCTCTTATTGTCCAGTGTGAACAGGAGGAATGATTTCAGCATGCAAAACCTGTTTCAGTGTTCATATGGGCCTCTGACTATTGCTTTAGGTGTCAACCCTCTTTTTCTATTGTATAATATAACAATTATTGTAACTCAGTAACGTTAGTAAATTAATTACACTGTCAGTTACAACATTGTCAGTGAACGTGACACATGTATCAGTTGCATGCATAGTCTTTTTTTTGCCATTTGAGTTAGTTATCAAGGTCTTGTCATGTACTCCAGCCTTATTACTATCCCAGACTCCTAGCACTGACAACATGGCAACATAATAGAACTCTTCTCAGCTATTCTGAATTTGATGGAACAATAATGTTTAGTGAAAGATTGATCACCATTCATATTAATCATGTACCAAAAATTATTTTTTAACAGTTCAATTCATTAATGGTAGGTTTTCTGAACATTGTCTCAGCAGCTAGCTGATTCACACACACACACACACAAGTGAAGAATCTTGCCTCCTACTCGTCCACTGCACGTCACTGCAATGCTCTGCTGCTGGACGTTAAGCAGTGGAGGATGAAGTGTCTCGCTCAAGTGCACCTCAGAGGTATTTGCAGAAGGCTGGGACGCCTATAACCGGAGATATCTTTCCCAGGTGTGCCCTGCTCACCCAGGGATTTGAACCACTCACAGATGTGCTTCTGGTATAGATGGCCAGCCCAGTTTCATTGCATGTTTCAAAATAAAAGTTGTTCAAATTAGGTATTATGTACTTCATGTATTAAACTCAAAATTCAATCCGACTGCTATACTTACCACTACAACTGACTTCTACTGTATAGCTATGTTTCTTTCCAACATACTGACATTCTCTCAAACTCCTATATATATTATTCATCCTGACATCAGGTATTATGATTATTACCATGATTGAATCACCTCAGGTAATTCAAATGAATAAATATCTGAGGTATGATAATGAACCAGCATACTGTTGGATGGAAGGCACACGGCTATCAAATCTACCATCTAATTACTACAGGGAATTTCAACTCTGCAGTTAAATGAAGGTTTTAATACCACAATGTAAAAATCTTATTTTCATATAGCCTACTACATATAGTATATACACATTTTAGACCTGCAATACAATTTTAACCAAAATAAGCGATGTGCTGTCTGTTACTTCAGTGTCACAAGTAAAGGTTGTAAAGTAAAGGAGTATGTTCATGAGTGAGTGTGTAAGCTGGTTTTTAATGCTGTAGGTGTAACTGCATATACTGCAGAGTGGTTTAAACTACAGATCAGGTGTTTTGTATGTTATATCTTATTCTGCTAAGTAACAATTAACAATCACTGTCAGATAAATATAGTGGAATGAAGTGTGCAGTATTTCCCCCTGAACTGTAGAGGAGTAAAAGCAGGTCTCGTAAAATTAGCAATGAGTGCTTGTGTAAATAAACTTATATAGAGTATATATATACATATTTATTCTCTCTCTTATTATATATATATATATATATAGAGAGAGAGAGAGAGAGAGATGGGATTTTAATTTAATGACTTCTTTTCTAAGCCCCCTCCCAAAATAAAAACCATAAAGTGATTGTTATTGTGGCATGTATTTTATTCAACAAGTCCAGTCAATTTTATTCATAGAGTACATTTTAAAACAACAACCTTTGACCAGTGCTGTAAAGAAAAGTTAAAAATACATTTAGATCATTTAAAATGACAGTAAATACATTGTAAGAATACAAAAAGCACGGTAAACAGAAACACATGATGTAAAATAGAATATAAACATGTACTGAAATTTACTTTTGTGAAGGCTCGGAAGCTAAAGTAAAAATGCTAGGTTTAAGAATGAATATAAAAATGCAGTGGAAGACTTTGCAGTTAAGAATAAACCGCTCCACAATCTGTGCAACAATGGAAAATGCTTGACTACTCCGTGGGACTTTAGCTGGGGCATCGGACTGGAGAGGAGACACTGAGGGGCCTGGAGGTTGAGTGAGGGTCAAGGATGTCAGAAATATAAACTGGGGTCAAACAATGCTGACTTAAAATAATTATTATAATATATTTGTATTTGATTTGTAGCCAGTAAAGGAGACATGGCCTCGATTCTTAGTGCCAATGAGAAGCTTTGCTGCTTGCCTTTTGAACTAACTGTGGGTGACACAGGGCTGACTGAGTGGGTCCCCAAACTAAGATATAAGTTTTTAAAAAGATAATGCATATCCCTTTTTCAGATATAATATGGATGTCATTAAACCAAAAGTGACATCTCTCGTTGTGCAGTACCCCTACAACAGAGTGGGTTTTTGAGCCACGGCAGCTATGAATGTGATCTTCCCATTTCTCTCTGTGTTGGTCAGCTGATTAGACAGTGAAATAAGAAAGTGGGAGATTTTAGACATAAATACAGCGATCTGCGTTGGTTTTGTGGGGATTGTGATATTATTTAATTTGAACTGATTAGAGTACCAATGTCAAACAATGCAAGGGGACAGTGGGCTGATGGAAAGGTGTTTGTGCTACTGTATTGCCTTTCTGTGCATTTAAAAATAAAAACATGGTCAGCTTGGATTGTATCTGTGACTATACAAAATAAATAAGTTGAAGGTTATTGCTTCAATCTTATGCATCGCAAGGAGCGTAAAGACTGAACGTGACACATGACACAATAAACAATGCATTGCTCAGTCATACTGAAATATTGTACCTATTTAGCAAAGCAAGTCCACAAAGAGAAATATCATGGAGAAGCTTTTTTAAATTTATTTTACATTCAGTGAAGTTAGCTCCGAAACACATTATAAATTCACCACAGGGTACAAGTGCACAAACACATGATAGGCACAACTTGCTACACATATTTTACATCCTCTTTAAGCAGGAAGCTAATTAGGCAACTTGAATTGGTAAAACACATTGCTGCCACATTTTTGCTCTTTGATCATCACGCATGCTGATTGAAGCATGTCTGAAACAGATGACGGCTGGTTGTTATCAGGCTCAAAGCCCCAGGATCCATTTGCAGTTCTGGCATCTCAAGCACCTCATGTTCATCCTCTGAAGAAGGTGAGACAATCCATTAAGTGAAAGGCATAAACACTCAACTCTGGGAACCTGATTGTTGGCGCTGTCCCCCATCCAGCCCATCTGACTGCAGCGGACTGTGGGTTTTATACAAGACAATTCAAGTCCTAAGATGGAACATTGAGAAAGAGAAGACAAAGGAATATAAGACTATATGGCACTTTGCATATCATAACACAGCAGCACAACTTTTAATAGAAGAACTCACAGATGTAAGAGACAGAGGTCTTTGAGCCGAGTCGGCTCTAGATATTAATTATCATGCATTGCTGGTATGCATTTACCTGCAAGAGATAGAACATGTTTCTAAGTCCATCAATTCTAAAGGAACAACATTATCTATATAATCATTTTAAATTAGATTTGCCACATGATGTGTTTGTCATAATGTATTTTGCTCCTCTTCTTTGAGCATCACATATTTATTGAATAACTGAAAAGGTGAATCAATTACATTAATAACAATGTTATACATATCACATCTTCTACATAAATTGAGATGAAAACTCAAGTTTGTGTATCAGTGTTATTAGTCCTCTCTAGTTTGGTTTAATTTAGTTTAACTGCACAATGTTGTTATAAAGTAGCTATTTGAATGAACATGTCAATTAGCACTGGGTTGTTGCTGTCAGTCACATTACAAACAGTGTCAATCTCACGCAGTCTGTACTTGATTTATTTATTTTTTTCATTTATATGTCACCTTTTGTAAAATTCAGCTCTTTGTTTGACTAACACAGCTTGCTGTTGTCACTGTGATCAATTATTTTCTTATTTAAGGTTTCTTCCAGGTTCAAGGTTTTAACGTGCCTTTGCATGTTTAGCATATTTATATGGCAGCATGAGAAGCACTTGGCATGGCTAAACTGTTATTTTTCAGATACATTTTTTTTTCAGATGACATCCCAGGTCATGACATAAAACCAGTTTATGATCACTAAATTTGTCCTTGTACGTTAAACCGGCTTTAAATGTGATGGATGAATGATTATATATATATGATTTTTCCCACCCATTAATGTTCCAGAGTTTGCAAATCAGTGGGAGCAGGAGGAAGCTGAATTCAACACTTCAGCTTGAGACACATTTAGATGTTAATAGCTCTAACTTTTCTTTGTTATACAGACTGTCACATTCCTTTGCCATTGGTTCCCAGAGAAATCGATGCAGAATATGACTTATTACCTAAATCTACTGTTATTTTTGTTTGAACTGACCGTATAAAATTCACTGTCCAGGTTTCTTCCATCTGGACAGATCTGATTCTACTTAATGTGTAATAAAGCGATGGAACTGGGCTCCTATTGATATGTACAGTGTATAATAAACCTGTTAGTAATGACCATTCCATACATTATAAGCCCACGCTGTAGAGAAGAAGTGACCAAAATAAAAAGCCAGGATGCATTTCTGTAGTCCTTTATTTCATTCACCATACTGATGACACTTTTGCACGGCTGCAGTCATACAGCTGGAGTAAGGTACCTGGGAAGAAAAAAATAACCCTCTCTGTCTGAGCACTCTAATGGATCAGATCATAATAGTCTACATGTGGACTCTGCAGACTCTGCTGTTTTCCTAATCTCAACATTCAGCAGAGTCAAGAACCTTGACGCTGACTCCTTTCCCACAAAGATGACTCTAAACTGTCCGCTAGTCATCTGCAGTGCTTTAAACTCAGACCTACCACTGCCACAATTTAAGAACTGCACTATCAGCGTCTCCCACAGCAAAACACTGCTGCGTGTTTTGTCTTGTCCAAGGAAGCGAGAGTGGGAGCTAAACCCACATCTGCTCATTTTGATGTGAAGCACTTATAAGGTCTTGTTCACTGACTCTGTTAAATATTACTGTTAGCATTTTAATATTCAGGAAAGAAAAGTGTCAGAACAAGAAAAGAGCCAAAAATCAGCTACATCTACTTACACTCCTGACAAACGAAGCTTGTGAATATGACCTTACATGGAGACAAGGACACTTAAGCAAATGGTTTCTGCGTTTTCTCCCAGCTGTGTGTTTGTGCATGTGAAAGAACAACATTGTACACAGCTGATGAGGAAAAAGGAGCTAAAAGCAAGTGTTATAAAACCTCAGAGTAAGTAGCAGGAGAGCAAACGGAAAGATATTCTCAGGATGTTTATTTGCTGGATTCACGTAAATGATTCAAATGATACATGTCATACAGATGTAAAATATGGGGTCTATGAAACTGCGCGACACAATAGTTTCATGGTCGTAGTTTCACCAGAGTGTTAAGAAATGTTTCCCTTTTTTCAGCTTCACACACTAAATTTGGTCTTCTTCTTATTTATCAGTACATTACCCATCTCAGTCCAGTTCAAACTAAACTGCCAAATAAACACTGAGGATGTTTTTGTATAGGATGTCCACAGACAAGGGCATATGTTGTAAGCAGATAGAGGGTTTAATTAGTGAGCAATTGATTAAATGTATTAAATAGGCCATCCGCAAATTGTGAATGCATTTGAAAGAAATACAATGTAATGCTGATTGTGAATTTAACTCCTTATTTGCAATTAAATAAATAGATTGTTGCAAGCATACTACTGTATTATAGTTTTTTTTTTTTATTAACCATACATAATACAAAAGACTACTCTTTGCTTTCAAATTGGATTCAAAGGAAAGGTAACAAAAATAATCCCATGTTTATTCATGTTATAGATGAACACAACATGACGTGAAGTTGGAGATGCTCAAAGATGCTGCAGATTTCTTTTTTCCTCAAGCTTCACAGAAAACTGTCATCAAGCTGCAGCTCTTCTGTTTCTTCATGTTTAAACCGCAGATACTGGCTTAGTCAGCTCACAGCTCACCAGGTTCTTCTCATGCATGTGGGAAGCTGATCTGAACAAAACCCTGTAGACGCTCTGCCCCCCGGAGTAAAAACTTGTGGATCTGCTGTGTGGATTTTCTCTGGTTCACACAACATGCACCATGCACCCTAATAACACCACCCTGCCACCTGCACACATACATGTCTGACATTGCTGTTGTCATCCAGCAATTATAAAGCAGGCTGATTGTTAATTTGGAGATATTTTAATGAGATTTTGAGACCTCTATCTTCCCACGAAACCATTAAACAGAAGAAATCCTACACCAGATTTTGAAATAGTATCCATTTTGCTGTCCTCTCTGTTGTAATGTGCAGTTTTGACGCACGCTGGTTGTTCTTTCTGTGTAATTCCATTTCTCCCACACCAGCCTTATTAAAACAACTGTCAAAACTCTTGCAGATGAAAACACTTCTTTCCCTTTTTTCTCCCTCCTCTTCCACCATGTTCAGCATCCATTCACCCCCTGCTGGTGCAGCTTTCTAACCCAATGAGGCCCCCTACAGGTGCAAGCTCACTGATGCTGAACTGAGCAGGTGCATAAAGATTGTGGCCTTTTATTTTGTCATTTGACCCATTTTGCAGTGTTTTGCATACTTCTCTGCATGAGGAGATGATGGCGCTCAGGCCCTTTGCTGCCTGGAAAGTAAGTCGACATGACTGCCGGACGTGACAGACATTTAAATGATGCAAGAGAGTAGATACTGGGAACCAAATATGACTTGAAGTTCTAAATATTTTATTTTGTTTTAGAGCCATCAGACCCCACAGATCTTCTGTTTGACATTGTTACAAGATGCCCCAAGGGGATTTGTTTTTTGGGTACTTTTGTTAGATATGATGTATTTTATAAAAGAACCGTCTTTCTTTGATCACTTCTAGAAATAACAGTAATAAGGATTCAGTTTTTCATGTTGTGAAGGACATTTGACTCAAAGTCTTCTTTGTTGTGAAGGACACTGATTTAGCTCAGACTTTTCTTGGAAAAGCTCACTTCAGCTCTATTGTTCACTTTCACTGATGTGAATAAATCTGCACCATATTTGTCCCCCTATCCTATTGCGCCACACCGTGGAAATACCCAGTCTCTCTCTCTCTCTCTCTCTCTCTCTCTCTCTCTCTCTCTCTCTCTCTCTCTCTCTCTCTCTCT
>JAVQJD010078686.1:0-13186 GCA_036023655.1 Nannoperca australis
TGAGGTGATACTTGACATGCTGTCAACGTTTCACGACATCACAATGAGTATGCGCACTTTGAAGACACGTTTAAAAGAAGCAGGGTTGTACAGAAGAACTGGCTCCGTTGTTTTCTTTAGTGTGACTACGTCTTCTGCTTATGCTGCTTTTTCTTCTTCTTTCGTTTAATGATGGTTGGGAAACAGCTTACGGTGCATTACCGCCACCTTCTGATTGGACGTGCTGTCTGTCTCTTTGCGGACAGCGCGTCCAATTAGCAACGATCCTTTACGACCATAAGAACCTTCCCTTTCCGTTTTCTGTTAATGTGTTGTGTTTTCTCTTAATGTGTTGTGTTTTTCCGATTTAACAGAAAACACAACACATTAACAGAAAACGGAAAGGGAGGGTTCTTATGGTCGTTGCTGATTGGACGCGCTGTCTGTCCCTTTACAGGTGGTGGTAATGCACCGCAAAAATATTGGCAGATGCTGGAATTGAACACAGTATCTCTCACATGCTAAGCGAGTGCTTTACCATTTGAGCTAATTGCCACTTATAGTTGAATGAGACCAGCTAGGTACATATTCCTTATTAATAGGCACCCACGTCTTCCGGGAGGAGTACCTACCCTTTCCGTTTTCTGTTAATGTGTTGTGTTTTCCGATTTGCGTTTGTGTTTTGCACTTCAGGGCCAAGACCATGGGACTTTCAACCACTGGTCATCATGTTCATGTGTGTGGAGAGAGAACGGGCACCATATCAGCTGTGTGTCTGCCACTTTGTTGTACATTTAATTTTAGTCAGCAATTTTTGCGTTGCTATTGGAAAGAGTGAGTAAATTCCAGGATTAATGGCATCAGTCCACTTTGTTTAAACCCTCCTATGGATGTTTAGCTATGTAGATGTATGTTGGTGTAAAAATGAGTGAATCTAGCTTCTGAATGATTTGATGCCCTGCAGCAGAGAGCACAGGTAGCTGTGGTAATGCTAGGTGAGAAGGAACAGCAGAGTGAGAAATGATAACTGGATCCACTGAAGACAGCCAGTCGGTTGTATCACTGCAGAGCAGAGTCTCATGGACACTTACTGTGTGAACATGTTAACAGTGCCTTTCCCACTAAACTTGCAATATGACACCTGTAACCATGGTGTACACAACAAGCATGGCAACAGTTGTAAAACTCCTACACTGAAATTTGTCCATTTTGGTCCAGAATTTCTCTTATATACCTGATGCTGTGATAGCGTTCAGAAACCTTGTACCTTGTCAGTTTAAAGAACAATTTGCAGGGAAAATGTATTGAGTGAAGCAACAACAAGGTTCTTGTAATCTTTCCCTTCTCATTTTTCACTCCAACATAGTCATTTTTTCACAGATTGAGTAATCATATAATGCACTTGATTGCAGGGGGATTACTTGAACTGGGAAGAAATTTTGAAAACAATGTCACAGCATGTGGCATCTCTGGCTTTATATGTGTGCACTGCAACACACACCATCACCCATGTGTTGCTTACTAGATATTGTAAAACACCATGTCAGATATAATCCAAATGTTTTCACAGATATAATTATTGAGAAAATGACATGAGTCTCTCTGACTGCACAGACAGAACAAACTACAACACTAAACTCATATGCACATAAAATAAGTATATCTTAATTATACCTACTACTTACCTACCTACCTATCATGTTTAGAAAATCTAAATGTTCTGGATGCACAATCTTTAAACTAGAAGTCCCTTAGTGGAGAACAGCTTCTCTAAATAAATAAATATAAACATTTATATGGATCCACAAATAAATTTTTATGCTTCAGAGGTGCAAGCTGTTCCAGCAATAATAGTCCTAAGGCCTAAAATGAGCAGTTTTTTTTGTTTTTATGCAACAGTGAAACATACTCATCTAAAGAGCAGTGTAACATATAGAACACTACTGAAACCAGTCCCAGGTTTCCTTCACACTTTATACTGAGTAGGGTGTTAAACAGAAGCACGGCACATGTGTAACATGGTTCAGCACTTGTGATAGGAAGTCAAAGTGTATTTTCTGTGACTGTGACAAAATCTTGATGTGACTGTAAGACAGCACCTGGTTACTCCTGGACTCAGACCAACTCTACACAGAGCACTGCAGCCATTTTCTCTAGTCACAAACAACCACAAAAACACACACACATATGGACACACAGTGTTTTTTTCTTGCCCATAGTTGTACCAGAAAACTTAAAGCCTGTACCACAGAGAGGAAAATGTGTGTATATGAATGTGTGTGTCTGTTCAAGCACTTGTTAATGGGTGCATGAGGAGGTCATCTTTTACATAGGAAATATCATACCACTACTGAATACCACTACTGAAAAACAACTTACTGCACACACTCATACTATCAATGTCTGTGATAACTTCAGTTTAACTCATACATTTATATGAAAGTGTGTACATTTCCTTTAATTCAAATTATGATCTGCTTTAGCCTGCTTTCACAAAATTATGACTTACATTAATGGGATACTGTATACACTGTAAAACATTTCAAGTTATTTAAACTTAGCAACGAAAGTTCACCTGCTGCCTCAAAAACGTGAGTAAACTTAACTTGAAGATAACCTTTGTATATATAACATTAAGTTATACAAGTTGGTTAACTAATCATTTGTTGTTTCAACTTGATACTCTAAATTAAAACAACTTACTATGTTACATTATCCATTCAAGACAACCTCTGAAATATCTTTCAGAGATTTAACAGAAACTTTAGACTTTATCGCAGACGAACTCTTTACATGCTTTGTGGGAATGTGAATTCATACCTCTCCTTTTAGAAATAAACAACAGCTGCCCATGTTTACGTTTTCACAGCATCTTTATCGGCCGATTTCTGCCCCAGATGTGTGCCATCTATCTACCACCTATCACAGCAGTGCACAGGTTCATGTCCCCATTACTAGACCGCAGGGTGACTTCAATACAAGGGTACCAGGCTTGGCACAGTCCTGTGGCAGGTGTGGCCTACCATTGTGGTCAGATGCAGCTGTGTCTGTAGCATACTCCACATATACATACACACATATATAATAATACACAAAAACACACACTGACATATTTGAATCTACCCTGTAAAGTGAAGTTTCTTTGCAGATGAAGGTTTGGCTGACACAAGAACCTCTTGTAAATCCCACAGCTGCTGGTCCCTGTTGAGTTTATTTCATCATAATACTCAAAAGGTGAACAGGTGATGGTTTGAATCAAGCATGGCCAATCATTTACTAGTGGTTCTGAATATGAATGTCTGTATGGTATGTTCAGATTCAGCTGTACTTCATCAGCATCAGCAGTAGTTTGTTAGACTCTGCTGTAAGCTTCAACTGTTGCAATGTTGCAGTTGAGCCTGACACAATACAACTCAAAGTAAAAGCCTGGAAGCTGAAAGTGAAAGAGTACGGCTGAGACTAATCAATGTTAACACCTGGCTTTACCATGAATAATTATGTTGAAGCATCCCTCTATCGTCCTGTGTCTACATAGTTCTAACAGCCCCTAGCAGTGTCAGGTTAGGTTTTGTTCGTAAGAAGACGATAGAAGAGAGGAATGAAGAATGTAAGGTTGGCAAACTGGAATCAAACTGGAATCCACTGTGGCTGAAACAACGATCATGTGATCAGTGGGAGGAAAGCCGGGGTCAATAAGTTGCAAATTGTTAAGCTGAATGTTAAGCTGATGTAGACAAGTGTGCGTGGATAGGTAAGATGAGGTGAGCAGCAAGGTGGGGAAAACACACACACACACACACACACACACACACACAGGCTAGGTACTGCAGCTCCTTCTTGGCATCCTTCATTGGGTCTGTGATTCACTCTTACTCTGGTCCCTCCTCTGGGAGACCCCATCCTGAGCTATTACTCCCAACACGCTGCTCCCAGGGTCACAAAGACACACAAACCCCTCCACCACAATAAAATTGCTATTGTTGGGGGGGATGGGGGTGAGAGTGATCCTAAAATGGCCACTACAATTGCATTGTCCTATTTACAGTTAGCTGATTCAGCTTTGGCCCCCAATGACCCTAACAAGGAATAACTCTATAACCTTTGTCTGCTTTGCACTGCTTATGGAAAATGTTAGGCTGCAATGTGGCTTTTAAATAAACGCTTGCCACCAGCCAAATACATACTGTCCAATCACTATTGACAATAGTCAATTGTTCCTATTCAACTATTCAGTGGATGAAAATGTGACTCCATTCCACTCAATGGCCAATTGCCTAAGCATTAGCTTCACACCCTAGTATGTTTACAAGAGTGTTTATTTTGTTAAAAGCATGTGGAGCGTAACTAAAAACCTAAACTTTGCCTGTCTTTAATGAAAACCAAGCTATCCTTGGTGGAATTGTAGAAAAAGCTGTAAAAAGATCCCAAAGTTTGGTCAACTTCTGCCTTCTCAGAGCTCCATCAAGGAGCTGTCACTGAGGGGAAATACATATATTACTGCACTGAATCACACTGCTCTGACCACAGAGGGAGTATAACAGACACACAAACACTTACACACAGGGTGTGACCCAATGTCGTCCACTAGAAAGAATGAGCTAAGGCCCAGCTGTGTGTGTGTGATGATAAAATTGCGATTGCATTGACCTCAGTGAAAACGTCAGACTGAAAGCAGAAATGATGTAACACAGCACATGAGGAGAGCAAGAGATGGACATAACCAGCCAACACAAAGTGTGGGAAAGACAGAACGAGAGGAAAAAGTAAAGAGATAATGAAAACTGTGCTTAACGTTAAGGCTGAGATGGTTGGTGCAAAAACATACTGTAACAATTTCCAACAGCTGGGGCATAAATATATATATATATATTTGAATGAAGTATTCTGATTCTGATTCTGATTGATTAAACAGTCCAAATCACATATACTTTATATAGATGCCAACTTTTTTCCAAAACATATATTAGGTTTCTAGAGCTTTTAAATGTGTCCTGCCTTCCAGCCAATCACAAGATAAACATTTTCTGACTTGCAAAATTGAGATTGAGTTTCTGACAATTATGTTTTCTAAAACTGTACCTAATTAAATGGAAAATAATAGCTGCCATGAGTGTAAAAAACATTCAAAATGTAAAATGCAAAGGCATGTTCATGGAATCATGAATATGTGTACTAATAGACTGTAAAAAGCACTGAATAAACCTTCCGCCTCTCTCTCTGCTGCCTCGTATCACTAAGCCCCTCCCACCAAATTCCCAGCTTAGGCCAGCAGCAGAAGGAGATGGTTGCTGTGCGAAACTTCATGCGTAGGGCTCTTCTAAAACACCTTAGCAACTAACCTGTTTCTATCCTACAAACTGCCCGCAATACCCATAGCCACTTCTAACAATACTAAACAACCACCTAGCACCACTCCAGAAACTGCCTAGTAACTTCTGAGCAAACGCAGAAGCCAAGATGTCCTAACTCTTAATTTCTAGATGGATCAAGTTCCAAAAACAATGGATTATCACTTCCAGTGATGCAACTGGAAAAACTAATCTTTTTGTTAGGCCTCTCTGCCTGATATACGCCAGCATCTTTTAACTCCACGCTCCTAGTTTGTTTCGCAGGCGTTCTGTTAAAAAGGTTTGGTCTCTAGGCATAAGCTAAAATAACATCAAAATGGTATCGTCTGGGGTTATTTGAATTGACAAAGCTTCTCCAGCCTGTTTTCACAGGCTGAGAAGTTCTCCTCATGACGGTCTTTATTGCCACAAGTACCAATGCCCTTAACCATGGTCTAGTGGTAACATCTGAGTAACTACCTTGTATGTACCAACACTCTAGTTACCACTTGTGAAATATAATCCACTACCTAGAAAGTCTTTAGCAATTAGCTATTGTCTTTGGCTTGGTAAGCAAGCGCACATACGTTTTATTTAGCATGTGTAACCTTTTTAAATGTTCTATCCAATGACACCTTTCAGAAGCAGTTTAACTATTGTTGCAGCAACAACAATTCCCCAAAATTTTACAAGTAGAGAAAGGGAGGTAAGATCCTGAAAAGGGAAAACAAGGAAGAAAGAAATGTTAACCAGTTTGTTATTGTGAGGGATTCTGGTTGTCAAGGCAATGGAGGGGGAAACCCACACAGCTGTTGTCCAGCTAATGTTGCATTCAAGTTCTATAAGGAAATTGGAGATATTGTGCTGTTCAAGTCTACCTTTATGCAGTAATTTTAGCTTTAATGATTTTCTACAAATACCTGAATTCTAGGTAAAAAGTTGGAGTAGGTCACTATTTAAAACCTTTAATCCAGCTAATGGACTGACATATACTGTACACTTGAAATGACACAATGCACATAAATGACTTTAATTGCATATGCCATTTTATGGTCATAACATACCAAGAAAAGAAGTAGGTGGAGTGGACATTTTCAAAATCTCTATGCAAAATATATTATTTACTAAGTTCAACTGTCAAGTGTGATTTAAGATGTTCTGAAGGAAAATCCCATAGAAGTGAATGCAGCATAAAGGCAGAGAGAGCAGTATGGAGGGCTGGAGGAGGACGGACTGCAGTGTTGGTGTAATGTCTCCTCTGTGTCTGTTGGCTCCTGATTGGCTGGTGGGGGAGGAGGAGGAGGAGAGACCAATGGCAGTATCTCAGTGTGCTGTTGAGCACCAGGCTGGGTTTCATCATGTGAGAGGCCCAGTGCACTCTTTAACACAAAGCAGATGTCCTCAACCTCACTAGTGCCACTAACACTCTCAATGTACCGATGGAGCAATCCCCATTCCCATCTATCTCTTCTTCACTAACAGTTTCATCTGGTCATCAGTCCAAGCACAGAAATCTCTGCTCTCTTTTCTCCATTGATGTTCTTCAATTTTAATATTTTCTGAAACTAAACAACCACCTGCAGAGTAGACAATCTGCTTACATCAGCACATGCCCAGTACATGTGAATGGTCAGGTGCCAAATTATGTGACGTGGCACTTATTGAAATGATGTCGAAAATGTAATATTTCTTTTAAAAAGATATAAAACCACCACAAGTATATTTCTAGTCTTGGCCTTCAGGGGAGAGTTTTGTTTTCCCGGACTACAGGTCAAAGACCAGAACCCAGTGTTGAAAAGTAAAAGAGCTCAGTCAAAATTTTGAATGTTGTCCAGATCATGTTTTTTCAATATTTATTAGTTTTTCTGCTCCTGATCATTGCAAAAATGTCATTATCAGGTTAAAAAAGTTAGCATGATGTCAATGCATCCCATAATACATCTCACTGAGACATCGCTTCTTGTCCTGCACTTTTGCTTCTAATCCATTTAAACTCAAGTGTGAGTGTGTCATGTGTATGCCTCATGTATTCTGTCTCTCTCGCTCACACCCTGTCCACTCTCCTCCTGTCAGTTTGTTCTATTGGTTTTAGATCTTTAGCTTTAGTGTATCCAGATGCTTTCCCTCTAACATCTAAACATGTTTCAGGGTTTCATGCAACCACAAACTTTGAGCTTGCTTGTTTATATACACAACAGGCTCACATACAGCAAAAACACACACAGGGTTCGTGTGTCTAACTTATAAGAAACACCTGTGGCTATATAGTCAAGTGGTTCTCATAGAATGTTTGGACATTCAGCGCGCACGCACACACAAACACACACACACACACACACACACGCACACACACACGCACACACAGGACAAGCCACGTCTGAAAGTGGTTCCATCTTTGTCTCATGTTAAGATTGCATCTTCATGGGGACAGCATGGCACATCTCTTTAGAAAGGCTGGGCCTGTCTCAGCAGTTGTAGTATTGACTTGACTCAAGTCAGTCTAACTTTGTAAACTCGGAGCAAAGGTACACTGCAGAGGTAGATGGCCTAACAGATGGCACTGATCACAGACAGAGGAACTGTGAGCATCTTTGTGTCTTCTAAGGACATCTGAGGAAAACCTGTGAGAAAGCTTTGCCAGTTTTCACCTCTGCAAAGAGAGTATGCATGAAAGCATGAAAGCCTATTTAACCTTGGAAATAGTCATTTGACAAAATAATCTACTTGCTAGCTTTTTCCTGTAACTTTGTCTCACAGTTCTCATCAGCGGGTGGAACTGGCTTATTTGACAAAACCTAATTATGGAATTTTGGTCACATGATAACAAGTGGTCAAATTTAAACCAGAAAAAGCGTAGACTGGAAGTCAATGGATGAAGAAGATCAAGGAGGACACTGACATCTGACAACAGAGACAGAAGTTACAATCTCCTCCTGTAAACATCCACCTGTTATCACCTAGGTATAGAACTTTGTTCACGTTATGGTAACTGGCAACAACTCCATTTGCCAACAAGGACCATGAAACAGGGCTGACTGTTCCAGAAAAAGTTAGCAAGTGGACCTTTAGTCAAGACTGTTCTGTCAAACTTGGATCTTATTTATGTTCTCTTGCCCATATTGTTTGCCTGTTGACTTCTTGTTAGCGATGTCTTCATGTTCGCAGATCTACAGCAATTTTAGTGAGTATAAGGATATAAATAATGGTCAAAGCTACAATACAGTAATACAGTATAGATTTCCTTTAAGGTAAAGTCCAGTTAAAATGACTTTCAATGATGGCCCTTTTCTGCATTTTCTGCATTTATTTTTCTCTGAGGTATTCCAACTCCCCTATTAAACAGTGAAAACCATGGCCAAATAACTATCTCTCTCCCTCTCTCTCTCTCTTTCTCTCTCTATATATCGCTCTCAGTACCAGTTTGTACCACAACTTCAGTTCACAGTGATTTTGTTACAGAACCCTCCCTACAGCTGTTCCTCCACCTCAAAAAACATTACTGGAATGACCCAAGATGCATTTCCAAATGATATGTTTGTGACCTTTTGTTAAAATACTTACTACTGTTCACATACACAACCACGTGTATGTACATGCAGTAAGATCTGTCATAGAGTTGTGATGTTTTTTTTCTTTTGTTTTGTTCTCTGCAAAAACAAATATTTACATATTGAAAGGTGAGCAACACAGAAAATTTGAATGATGACAGTGGCAGGCAGCTACTGACATGGTACCAGTGCCGCTTGTAATTCTGTGGCGCAATAATACATTCTGACATATTTAAAAAAAAAAAAGATTTATGTCTTAAATCTGGAAACAAAGTAATAAAACATGGGCTTTGGAGACTTGGAAAGTGGTTCGGTTGCACTTTCACAGTTGATGAACTGAAATGAAAAAAGAAACAGGTCACAACAGGCAACATATGAAAGATAGAATGCAACAACAGTACAACACTTACAAAACTAACACACTAGCACACACTAAGAAGACAGTAAGCTCAGGGGCTTGTCCTAGTCTCATCTGAATACAAATACAATCACTTGAGGCCAGTTTTAAGTGACATAACTGACAACAAGACCCATAAAATAGGCAGTACGATTAGAAAAACATCCAATATAAGAGAAACGATCCCATTATTGTGTGGAGCATTGGGGCCTCTGTAACTCAATTTACACACTACTGTACTCTTTTTATTCTATCTTAATATATCGTTTTTTCTTATTGTTTTGAAAGTCTTTATAATGCATTTCCTTGCCAGAGTAAAGAACTTTTAATTGCCTCTGTGTTTGAAATGTGCTATATAAATAAAGCTGTGTTGACTTGCCTTATTAAAACACCAACTAATGGGGGATTTTCAAATTGAGGTTTGCATATGATACATTAATATAGGTTGCTATGGTGATAAACAGGAAACTGAGATAAAATAAAGTGCACTGTGCTACTATAAACAGTGTATTAGCTTCACTGGCATGAGCGATCAGTTATCTATATTGCCAAATCAATTCAGAAATACAATGTAAGAAAAGCAATCAAAAACATAAATAATAAAACATTCTAAATAGAATATTCACAGTTCATCATATACAGCGCTTCATATCATATACGTTAGACTAGACTAAAGAAGAAAGATATAAGATTAAAACTGAAATCTACACTTTTAAAAACACTTTCAAAAACATAAAACAACAGATTAGTCATTTGAAGATGTATGATGACTAAGGTAGTATGATTAAATGAACGCCTCTGTAGCTGCAATACTAGCTGCAGTAGTGACATGCAGCATGGTTTGAGGGGCCTGTAAGTGCAACATGCTGGACGTTGCAGTGCTCACAGCTGCAGTGAGGCATTGTGCAGCAATGTCACAGCAGTTAATTTGCGATAGCTGAGGTTTTCTGGGTTTTGCTGGTGAGAGGTTTGGTCGGCCTGAGAATTAACACAATAAATATAAAAAACAGATTACAAACATACACATACACCCACACACAGCAAGCACATTCTTGCTGGTAGGCACAGCTTCTGCACAATTGAGTAAAGTGCAGAATGGAGGATGTGGTTTTACTCACTCTGTGTAGAGGAAAACACCTCTGATGCTTGTTATTCACCTCTCAGAGTTTAAACGAAACAGCAGTTATGCATCACAGTTGGTTTCAGTGCTGTCAGCTTGGTTTGCAACAGCCGTGAAGGTGATAAGTCATTGCTTTGCAAAAACAAAGGTTGAACATTTCCAACTATTTAAAATAAATAGTTTTTTTCTAGTAAATTCTGCTGCAAAATCTGAAAATAAAAGTCTGGAAAGTACGGTGCTCTTAGTGTGGGCTGTAATCCAAAGTGGTTTCAGGCAAAATAAATGTTTTGATTTTAAAATGACAGTTATGAAAATGTAGAAAACCGACAGAATCAGTTATGAAACAAATCACAGCTACCGAAAAACAATGGGATAGACACGTTCCTCTCAAAATATCGATATCATATCACTTTCATCCGTTTGATGGTTTGAATCAGTGCTTTATCAACTCATCCTGAGACAAATCAATTCTCACTTGTACAACTTGTGTGCTGGGTTGTGCTTTCAAGGTCTTACTGTACTGGTGTGTTCGAGCAGGGACTGTGTCTAACTGACGTGCCTGCAGAGGAATGTACGATGTTTACATGGCAGCCAACAGATCAGATGATGATAGGCAGAGATGAGTTCAATTTATTATCTTTTCGCTTCCCTCCATCAATCTTGTCTGATTTCCCAACTAATCACCTGTTTGAGAAAATGACCATCAACTGCAGTTCTATGCAAAAGTGTTTACAGATGATGAAGAAATTTGAGCAAGAGCAGACTAATGTAATGGATAGATTGTGTTTATATTCTACCTCCATCTGTTTACAATGCACATTTGCACAACTGCACACATGATGTATATCTGCTCTCCTATCTGGATACTTGATCATGAGAATCTCTTGCAACACACAGTTTACATTTTCTGTCACCGCAATACATAATGATCCTCCAAAAACGTCTGACTTCGCACATGCCTTCAGGGCTGCACTTCTGACACTTTATTACACCTTGAATCTAGTTTTGGCCATCATTTCTATCAGAAATGATAACATTGTACTCGCCAAATTAACACATCTGGGAACATAATGGGAAAAATTATTTGAACAGGACAAGAATCACAGACAGTCAGATGATCAGACAGGTGAAAAACAAAAAGGAAAGGAAGACGACTACCCAAACTGTCAGTCACAGTGTACAGACCCACTTCCTGCCTCGACTTTGACCTGCAGTACTTAACAAAGTTGAACCATATTTATGCACACAGTTTCCCTGTGTAATGAGCAATTGTGGTGTAGATGATTGTTTCCCAGCTGGACTAGCTAAGGAGAATATTGAAGAAATCTGAATTACAACAAATTCAGGATTATAAAATCAGGACGCTCCTTTTTTTCATATTAACTGATAGCACATCATGCTGCTGGTTGTGTTGGTGTTCTCTCTCTATTAGGATCTGTTTGGGACGACCACATTTTGGGTACATACACTGAATTAATTAATCACCCAGGACACACATGCCATACTGATATGAATTCAAGATTATATAATTCTCATAACAATAGATTTGTGACATGATCTTTTTTTTTTTCTCCCTGTCTCTCTCAAAGATCAAACTATTGTCAATGTTTGTTTGTGTGTGTGTGTTTGTGTGTGTGTGTGTGTGTGTGTTTGTGTGTGTGTGTGTGACTTCAGCCTCTATCTGGGCGGCACCCAGCTCATTGCAGGCGTTTTTTTATTTTAACAGCCACGGCTTGTTGAAAAGAAAAAAAATCAGGGGGTTCCTTACAGCAGCTTAAGTAAGAGACAAACTAATATGAAATCTGTTAGTACATCAGAAAGGAAACATGAAAGGTGTGAGAGCCTCCCACACATCTGAAATAATAAATGTAATAACCAAAGATCTCACACATCTAAAAATGGCTCTGTAATATAGAGATTTTCTACACATTTGAAATTATTATTTCACTGCAATACCTAAGTTAAGCACTGCAGGTACATAAGTGAGTTTTGCATGAGTCAGGTACATGCAAACATTATTTTATGAACATAATTCAAAAACTAAAATAATTCACCCTGACCTGAATCTTCCATAAGCTGAGACTTTTTTATGCCGAACTCCTGCTCCATGATTAAGAATGAACTTTCACAGTCACTCACACCTCCAGTTTGTAAAACAGACCTGTTATACATTTGCAGTATCCAAGCCCAGTACCCGAGTTATTGACCTTTTCAAAAAGGTTTGTGTCAACATCAAAGATGTCATTTAAACAAGTGATTTCTTATGTGTAACTACAAATTCAAATAGAATAACTTGTCTGACTAGGAAAATCCTTTACATGCCAAGATGCTTATATTTAGTAGTGCATATTCAGCAATGTGGCAGATCAGCAGCACAGACAGCCTCAAGATTCCTTTTGTCTTGTTTGATCTCATACAATTTGCCATTTATGGCATTATTAAGCAATTCATAGGGCCTTGGAGTCATAAGTTGCACACACACACACAGACACATGCGCATGCGCTTCTAAGTGCGTGCTGCCCGATACGGTTGCTCCGCTCGTCTTACTTGCTCTTTTAAATCTTTTTGTTATTTAACTTTGTACTTAACTTAACTTAACTTAAACTTTGGGTTTTTTGTTTGGTGTTGACTTGTTGGAGTCGTGCCGTCCACAAATGTGCTGGTGGAGAGGTTTTTGGTGTTTCTGTTCGCTCTTGTATGGAGGACCAAAACTGCCATAATTAAGAATAAATAAATAAATGAATAAATTATTCAATAAATGAATTGATATGCCATTAAATGCACCAAAAATAGTATTAACAATAAATATAGGCA
>JAVQJD010078699.1:0-59401 GCA_036023655.1 Nannoperca australis
TGATCAAAGTAACAAGCAGCAATGTGAAGTCACGGAGCAGCGAAAGGGATCACCGAGACACACTGCTGCCTGGAGTAGTCCTGTAATATTTCTATGATCATTCAGTGCTGCTGAAAATATTTATTACTTTATTATTTTGAGGTAATGCTTTATAAGATCAAAGCTACGGTGTGTTTTGAAAAATAAGCATTATTGAAATCCTTAATGTCCACATCCAGTCAAGGAATAGGCCTTCACAAAATATGTATTTAGCCTAATAGCTGTTCTATTCAGTCAAACTGATAAGGGGCGTGCCCCAGCCGCCTGTTACAACTCAACAAATCACTAACCTGTATGTGTGAATACCTCTCTGCAGGAAGGGTCTATACTCAGGCATGGTGGCCTTCCTGCTGGCGTCCCTGACATTTCCCCACTGTGTTGGTCAATACATGGCTTCTAAGGTGGGAATGAAGATGCAAAGGCCCAGTCTGTAATTTCTGAGGACGTACAGACACAGTGGATACGTTAGAGCTATCATAGGGAATGTTGTTTCTTAACTGATCATTAAAAATACTTTACTTTATGTTTATGAACGCTACTGATGTAAATGAACCTTTTACAGCATGATAAAAAGATTCATAAATTAGATTTGAATGTTTAGATTTTTGGAGCAAGAACAATAGATTGTGCCTTCATTAAGAATAAGGCTGGAGATACTCTATATGTCATTTCAATAACAAATCCCACGCAAAGACTCTAAACCTTCTTCTTCTGTGGCACAGAGCCCCACTGTTGCCCCAAACAAAACACATCACTGAGCCACACGTGCTGTGTGACGTGCTCTTTCGTTACCATGGACACGGACACAGATTATTTTGAGTCAATCCTTCATACACCCTGAACAACCTCTGAAAATAGTGCCCAACAAAAGATTTGCTCCTGTTCCTGTTACCTGTTCACTGATGATCAGTCTAAATGAACATTTCATTTTCACTCAATGATTTGTGTTCATGTTATCCTTTTTCTGCTTGATTGATGAGGTATCTTGTTTTAAGTAAGGAGTAACATCTCCATCCAAGCAACGTCATTTTCAGAGTTCACAGAAGCTGCAGTTAACATTGCTTCGATCAAAGAAAATAGTTCATTTTAGAGATTATTTTGTAAATGAACATGCAAAAACATGTACAGCTGCGTCAATTTAATCAGTGATAGACTACCGGTATGACAGAAACAGAGGAAGGCCATGGTCAAAGATCCAAAAGGTCAGGCAGCGAGGCAGAGGTGTCGGCAAGGGTGAGGCAGAATCCTTGGTCATCTAAGAAAACAAAGCACAGTCATTATCCAATCAGGGCTTAAACAAAAAGGCTTGAAAGCTTGGCAGCAACACAAGACAATCTGGCAAAGAACAAAGCGAGTATATATTCAGAAATGTCTGACGAGAGAATCAGGGGCAGCGAGGAGCAGGTGTGTATAATCAAGGACACGAGGGCAGGAACTAAAGAGACGAGGTGAATTTGGAAATAAAACAGGAGACAGACGAACAGGATGTGACACTGGCAGAGTGGCTGTCGGTGGGTCAGCCTCGGCCTTACTCTTCATTATGTGCTAACTATGTTAGCATGCCAACGTGCTAAGCTAACCTTTGCAACATCATCATCATGTTAGCATTGTCACTGGGAGCATGTGAGCGTGTGCATAAGGCTTGCAGACTTGTAGTCTTGTATAAAAAATCTAACCAAGTATGTGACCCAGTTTTAAAGATTTACATCTTCACTAGGAACCAGTGGGAGGGTGAGTTCCAGGGCTGGGAAGACTCAATTGTCTTTTCTTTTCATGAGAGTTGACAATAAGAACAGTATAGAATAATGCCAGCCTTGTTCTTTAACGTTCACCCATTGTTTTATTCTAGTTTTGATGAGTTCTGAATTGAGAACTGAAATGAGTTCTGGTTCTGAACGACCTGTCATTTCTTTCACAGTACTCCATGAAGCAACTCCTCACCTCCTTACTGGATAACAGGCAGTGGAGCTCTCAATCCCACAATGCCTCTCTTCAACTGGGGTCTGAGTTTATGTTGGAGTGGAGTTTATCAGGGAGTCCTGTCCACCTTACTTTGGCTGTCTTCCTGCTCATGAAGGTACACACAATGGAAGGCCAATTAAGGAGTCTTTGATCTCTGTCTACCGGCACTGATGACCAAGAGACGCCCTTGTTCCCTTGGGTAACAGCGGCCCATAATTGGCATATAGTACTTGACATTTTCACAGTAGAATAATTGAGCTAAAGACTGCTTAACCTTTCAGACTGAAATTTCCTATCATACCTGATGCTCCCTCATCAAGTGGAAGGATGGATGAATGGATTGTGAACTTTAACAGCAAAATATCTTAGCAGTCGGACAAGTAACGTCTATATCTATTATTCTCCTTTTCTACTCCAAGCAGAAGGAAAAGATTGCTTAATGTTGCAAGATAAAAGCCTTGTATGTGGACATGTCAAGTAAAGCGTCTCTAATGCTTAAAGCAGGACCCACTCAGTAAGATCCACTTATCACTATCATGACAGATATTTCTCCCATCACCACATGCAAGTGTGAAATGTAAATGGGCATGATTCAATATTTATTTGTGCAAAATTGATTTGAGAGCACTGAAAACATTTGCCTGCGCACAGATTGACAGTGTCTGTGTCTCTGTTGTGGGTCCTGAGATGTGGATGTTGGTCCTCGCCTGCACGCTCCCTCTGCCAGCTGGATACTTCATGCCGGTGTTCGTCTACGGTGAGTGACGGGGAAGCACTGGGACTTGTTTTGCAGAATGCCTGAATGGCACAAATTTGAATTTTAGTATGAGGAATTTGTCTTTCTGCATCCTCTAACCACAATGTGAAGACTCTGGGGCAAACTGACATGTAAACATAGAGAAACTCCTCCTGTTTGTTTAGTTTTTCTTCTGTTTTCCAGGGGCAGCTTTGGGCCGTTTGCTTGGAGAAGGAGTAGCTTATGTGTCCTCCAGTGGAGTGACTTCAGGCCAGCAGTGGGTCTCTATAAATCCTGGGGGCTACGCACTCGCTGGTAGAAAAACATGAACAATAGCTCTTTGGTGTCGATGTAGTGATGAGGTCTCCCCTGTATATTAGCCCTGTTTATATCCCTCTGCACCATAACATATCCTGAAAGTTTGTAAGCCACTTACTATTTGTGCACAAAATCTGCGAGGAGCTAATATTTATATGATTAAATTGGATTTTTATGTAATCTTATTCCAGAAAATTGCAAACTTTCAGTGTTTCATGTCAGGATGTAAATGCCCATATGAAAGAGTTTTATGTGAAATGAAATGTTGATGTAAATCTGCTAAAATGTTGCATTGGATTAAACTTGAGTTCAGAGTTTCACACTGACAACCAGGGTAATAGTGATCAACGATGCTGTAGATCAAACTGCACATCAAATCAGAGGTGAACATAAGTAACTGGCCTGTATTATAAATGTATAACTTGTTTGATAAAGATAAAAATAACTGTAGTTTAGCATCATTAGTACCTCAGTATGGTTTCTGCCCTGTAGGTGCAGCAGCCTTCTCCGGGGCGGTGACACACACTTTGTCCCCAGCTCTCCTGGCTATAGAGTTAACTGGCCAGTTCACCCATGCCGTACCCATCGTCCTCGCCACTCTGCTGGCCAATGTTGTGACTCGCTCTGGACACCGCCCATCTTTCTATGATGCGCTCTCTATCAGCAAGAGGCTCCCTCACCTGCCCTCTCTGATGAAATCATGCCCTCGGTAAGTAAAAAATAATGTCTTCACGGAAGACGTCAAGTTTTGGGACGATCGAAATATATTCAACAGATGTTGGGTGGACGCCAATGGAGAGGATATAATCTAAAGACTTGGTGCAATCTGTCAAAATGTCCAGTTGCTCTACACCTCAGATTAGGATCCTGTTAGCCTCAGCTGTACATTGACTCAAGGTCCTTAAGATTTCTGCTAACACAGGGTGCTAATTTGATAAACGTAGCATACGGCCATACTAACTAACATCTTAAATATTACAGAACAGCACGAAATATTTATATTTTAACATGTCCTTTCTTCTAGCTACTCCCAGGCTACACTTCTCGTTGTTTGAGCCACTAGTGGTAAAGACATTAGAAACCTACTCTTTTCCCGTTAGCTGCCTCTCAGTGACCCATCATTAACATTTTCACAGTAGAATAAGTGAGCAAGAGACTGTTTAACCTTCCAGGCTGAAATATATTGTGATACCTGATGCTCACTCACAGCAACACCGCAGGTGGAAGGATGGATTTTTTGATTCTTAACAGCTAGAACTCTGCAGCCAGCCAAGTAATGGCTGAGTCACTGGTATTGATCAAGAGCCCATCAACCGCCTATACAAATCTGTTATTCTCAATTTGTGCTCGAGGGAGGAGAACATTACTTAGTACCGCAGAAAGAAAGTGCACTGCATGTGGACATTTCTGCATTGAGAACACTTTCTGATACCTGTTAGAGTAAAGCACCTCTAATGCACAAAGCTCCAGGAGAAATTCACCTTGTCTGGTTCCTCTACACTTCATCTATCCAACAGTTGTGTTTATTGGTGTGGTCTTTGCACTTACAGGCCACAACCTATAATGGAAACTGTCACTGATGAGGTATCAAAGCGAGACCGTGACATTTTCCTCGCCACTACGAGTAAATATTCCTTAAAAATGCTGATTAAAGATATAACTAATCCTGTTGTGGCTGAAGGTTACACAAAATCGTACCTGAACGTAGAGAGTTGTGTGACGGGAGAATGTTGAAAAATACAATCAAGATGTGAAATGTCACAGAGAATCAGACACACTGCCTTTGTGATAGCAGTTATCAGCTCCCACTGAGGTTTTCTCATTTCACATTTCAGCCCCTTGTAATATGTTTACAAATACATGTGTACATTACATTACATTACATTACATTACATTTAGGCATTTAGCAGACGCTTTTATCCAAAGCGACTTCCAAAATAAGAGCTTTACATCAAGTGCATAGAACCATGATTGAAAATATGGTTCTATGTAATATGATTGAAATCAAGTCGTGATTACCCACAGCTCCTTGTTGACAGCGCTTAGGCTGAAGTATCAACTGACAATCTCAGACTCCTTGTGGATCATCTTATTGTCTGCCAGACACCTTAATCTACTTGGAAATGTTCTTTTTCAGTCAGAACAAAATGTTTCAGAGCTGGTTTGAAGCTCTACCATGAATAGTTTTGACTATAATTAACCTCCATAAAACGGTTTATGAATGTAATTGTTGTCAAATTGCTGAGCTTATGTCTGATTTTGTTGCAGGTATGACATGATTCATCTCTTTTGCAGGCTTCCCTCCACACCACTCGGACAGGTTTTGGGAGTGAAATCGTCGCTTCAGAAAGCCGCTGGTCCAGTGGAGGTTCTGCATGTTGTCACCAGCAGCACTGAAACACAAATCCCTGTGGTGGACTCACATGGTGCGCAGACAATTGATATCTGATAGTGTATATAGACATATTTTGTGCAACTCTTCAAAAGTACAATATATTTGAGGATATGAAATATTGGCGTGAAGTCAGCAGGATCCTTAAGAAAACGTCAGTTACACGCTGGTCGAACATATAGTTGAACAGAAAATGATGAAGCTGTAGCAATTCAGCAGTGTCAAAGAGCCTCAATGTGGAGCTGACAAGTGTGAGAAAATAGTCGTCCAGCTGAGCCTTTCAGCAGTAATCACATGGATGGAGTTTTATGTTTTCTACAGACGCACTAGAAAGCTGCACACACTCTAAACTGTAGCACCGACTGTGGCGAAGAAGATTGATTACCTCTTCTCTCCTCTGTTGAAGAGTTGCCGATTTTACTGGGGTTTGTTCTGCGATCAGAGCTGCTGATGTTCCTGCGTCACTGTGAGACTGAGGTAAAAGGCCGGACGGAGTCAGACAGGTTGCAGCTGGGTACAGAGGAAAGCAGGGGGGTGAACTGTCTGCTGCTGTTTGAAAGGCAGGTCATGTCAGTGTGACATCGACTGAATGTAAAACAGATTCAGAAAATAGAAGATGGGATCAGGATGTACTGCTGGCTGACATTTTCAAGCATATTGTTTCTAGTGATAGAAAAAGATGTGCTAATAATAGAACTGCTGATTAGCAACTTCCAAAGATACACTAGAAAATACTTTTTAAGCAATAGAAACAACTGTGAATCATAATTTCTCAAACAATAGCTGAATGCCACTGCATGACAAGCATGCATCGGACAGAAGACACCTACTAATATTTGTTTGTGCAGACCCTGGAGAAACATCTGGATGAGATCTGCTGCATTTCCCCGACTTCTGTTCTCTTATCACCTCACAACACTGTTCAGGAGGTAAGGAAACATCATTAGTGTAGATGAAGCAATAGTTCAACACTTAAAGACTTAAAGACTAGCCTGGCCCCTTCAAAGCTGACTAATAAACATCTTGTGTCTTGTTAATTTATCCGGACACGTTTATTTTACATTTATGTTTGTGTACAACATAATTAGTGCGCTTCAGAGGTGCTGTTAGGTGTACTTTTTAATTAGTTCAGAGCCAGGCTAGAAGTTTTCCCCTGTTTCAAGTTCTATACAAAGCTAGCCTAGCCACCTAGCTAGGCCAATCTCTAACATTGACTGATGCCCCCAGTGGCTAAATTGTCATCAGACAAAATCAAATGGGTTTGGAGATTGGCCACGTTCTGTAGTTAAAGCAGCTATAGTTGATATTTGTATAATGTCAGTTTATCAGTTGATGTGACAATGTGAAAGTGATGAACTCACAGAGTTATCACCCGACTCAGTGTTTAGCTTTCTGGCCTGCAGCTTTACAGTTGGTTCACTATCACCACTTTAACAGTGTTGTTTTCAGCCACAGCAGGCAGCTGTTTCCAGAGAAAAAGCTCTAAAAGCCCACTTCACACTACCGGATCAGCACCAAACAGCTAAAGACAGATAAAGTTAGCGACTAGCTGGTGAACATAATGGAGCATTTAGCAGCTAAAGTGCCAGATATTTTCCTCAGGAGTGTAGAATATTGGACTTTGCCAGGGAGACACAAACATGACAAATGAATGAAGATATTGCTCCATAACTTCTGGATGTGTAAAGATGTTGTTTGCTAACAAGTTTGCCATATCAACTTAAAAAGTGATTAGTATGTTAATACCGTGTTCACAATTTGTTTCTGCTGCCCCCAAGTGGCCAAAAATCTCAGTTATTGCAGGTTTAATGAAATGAGATTGGTGTCCATCTCCTTATTAAACTCTTGGAAATAAAGTTTTTAAAAAAGCATGTTACCCAAAATGGTAACAACTTTCAATCAGTTACTTCAAATCCAGTTTCCACTGCACCCCCACAGGCCCACAGTATCCTGAGTCTGGTCGGAGCCCAGACCTTGTTTGTCGCAGACAGGGGAAGGCTGGTCGGGCTCATCACATGGCCAGAGGTAATGAGTCTCTATGTGATGTGTGTGTTCACACTCATCAACACAGATATAATCTTCAATATGTTCTTAATGGCACATACAGCTTGATTATGTGAATTCCTCTGTGGGCGTTTGTCTCGACCAAGACCACGTCCCTGTGTGATTTATTAACATTATGCAAGGCAGGCAGGCAAAATGGCTACTTAAGGATTCAAAGCAGTCTCTTTCTCTTCTTCCCTCCCTCCCTATTTCTTTCTCTATTTCCTCCTCCAGATGAAAAGAATATTAGAGGACTTGGCCAAAGAAATCTAAGCAGCGAGACACAAGAAACAAGCCCATCCCTTGACCTTTTTTTTTTTAAGGCATGAACATGAATCAGTCTCTGTCTGATTAGCTGTAACACAGGCCTGGATATAATAATGATTTCACTTCTTCATTCCCCAAGCGTAGCAATAACACACAGAAACAAAACTGTCATCAGCTGGGAGGTCCCTGTGCTAAACATTTATCAGAGCATATTGTCTAGCCTCTTACTGTGATTAGCTGGAATCTGCTCCACTGAGGAGATTACGCAAGATCTCATTCGTCTGCACGGTGTGACACAACATTATTAATAGTGCGTCAACACAGAAAAATATCCAGCGGGGATGAAAAGACAAGGCTGTTGAACTGTTTGATCACCAATGAACCCAATGTAACCCTGTTAAAGCACACTTATCTGCGGCTGTCTAAGTTTGAGATCGACTTATCTTATGTGTGTCACACCCGTGTTGCCTGGTTTGACAAACTTCCATCGGCATGTTGTGGTTATGCTGGTGGTTAGTGGATCACACAACTTTAGTATTTCACTCACATTTCTTTTAGGAACTGCATTTAAAGGTGTTGCAACAAGTCATCTCAAGTTAAAGCTGCCGTGTGTTGAATTTGTCCACGCCATCAGAGTAATAAGCGTTAAAGCTCTCCTCATAGTGGCACTAAGGTTTTTTGGGGATTTCTTACAATCACGCCGGGAACGTGGAAAACAGTTGCCTTGGCAACGGGGTTTCTGCTCAGCTTATTAAAGCTTGATTGCCGTCCCAATTAATGTAAGTGCTTTTCTGGTGTGATTATTGGAGCTGAAGCATAAACAAACATCTCAAATCAAAATGAAATGTTTCAAAAGAAGAATAACTTGTGCTGTTGGACGAACCTGCCAGTATGAATCATATAAAAGGGAGGTTGAAAGGAACAAGTATGACAAGATGATGAATGTGTCGATGTTCTCTTTAACACAGCCGGTCCATCAATGAAAAATAAATCGAGCCAGAGTGCAACGCAGCACACTCTGAGATCCACACCCACCAGAGAGGAAAACAATGGGCTCCACAACGTGCAACTAATGGCTGAAAGTGGCTAACAAATGCTCGTAGCTAGCTAAAAACATTAGATTTCAGCCGGTCAAACAGAGTGAGAACAGAGTGCCCCAGGCTTCAGAGTTAGGATTGTTGTGATTGGTGAAACACACACACACTGTTCTCATCATGTGCAACAGGAACTCTGAAACTACCTCTGAAATCACCAAAGTGTCCGTCACGGGCTAGACTGAAAAAAGAGCCACGCAGGCATAGAGCTTTTCTCTCTGACGACTTGAATTACAATATGCTGACGGTTATTAAGGAACAAACTGCCTACCCCACTAGAAAGCAGTTTTTTAACCCTTGTGCTGCCTTGTGGAGAAGACACTGGGTCAAGACACTGGGCCAATGGGTCAATATGACCTGGCAAGGTAGCACAAGGGTTAAAGCGATAAATCACACTTCTGGTGGATTATTATCCATTATAATTATTATTATAGTACTGAGTCCCACTTCTGAAGAGCAGCTCCAGTCCCTGTTACGTTGCTGGTTTCCTGTTGTTTCTGTCTTGATTGACAATCATTCTGCCTTCATACACCTACAGCATTTCTCTCACTCCTTAAACCTGTCAATCCATGTGTCCAATTTGATGCCGTCATCTTTACCTTTTCTATTGTGTCAGACTTCCTATCAGAGCAAAGCCACTACCGCCGTTGTTGAGTCGTAGACGGCCTTTTGTTCTGTTTTTTTTCAACCAATTGAACAACGTTCAGTTACACTGAGATAACAACAGGGGAAACAGCCACGACACACAGCACAGCACAGCTTCACTTAGTGTGAACGCTTGCTAAAAGAACACCATGACAGGTAACACCAACACCTCCATTCTTCAACTATCTCTCACTCTCACCCAGACATGCGGATATACACGCTGAAATACACACAGACCATACGCACGCCGACAGGTGTCCTACCACGGTGTTTTCTACACCTGTCACTCTGACAGAAAAGTGTGAATAGCTAATCAAAGATGGGACTTAGACAGATAATTGGGTGTACGCTGTCTTTACAGCTGTCTTCTTCTCTCTAGACTCAGATGAGAAATTTCAAAGAAGACACATTTTCAGGACATTTTTCTCTACTCAGACTGCTTTCATGTTGTCCCTTAACCAAAGTCGTCTGTTCAGGTCGTCCATGTGAAAGGAAAAGGCATCAGAAACAGAACTGGACAACCTTCTACAGCACATATATTGAAATTTATGCTTTATAACAAGATATTTACACCAGTATTGACTCTTCACAGTTGAGTTCTACATATAATATGAAAGTGTTTAATGTACATTGAATAAAAATATTAAATGTAACAGGGGGAACTATGTACATCCACAAAAGTGTATTCCTCAACCAGGGAGAAAATACAGTTTGGAGTCTTTGTATCTGAAGACCCGGTGCTTAAACCTTCCCAGACACGCCATTTGAGGAATTGCCACTTGAGATATCACACAGACGTCTGCGTTTTAATCATCATCGCTGGTGGATTGAGACTCAAGTCCTCTCAAGGTTACTCATGTTAGAGACTGACGTCTAGATTCCTGGCTTGTATTCCCGTTAAGCCTAGTTATAGAAAACGTCATCCTCAGACAGCGAGCTACTGTCTACGTGTCGGACAACCTCTGCAGCTGCGGTGCTTCTGTTCTCAAAGGGAGGACCTCCGTCCGGCTGAGTGTTTGACAGCGGGGAAATGGAGTCGACCATCGGCGGAGGGGCGAGTTTGACCGCCCCGCTGTCGCCATAGGTCTGGGCGTGGATGCTGTACAGGTGCTGGGGAACACTGACACTTCCACCATCCAGCAGGAACTGAGACAGGAAGTGGCTTTGTACAGCTGAGGAGGGATAATAACAGTATCTGTCAAATGGTTGTTTCTTAATAAGACAGAAAAAAAATGATTTGAACTACACAAAGACAAACAGTGACAGCTGGGTCCTCAGGTTGTAGAGATTTTCAAAGTTGCAGCTCATCAGTCTCAATAGTGTGTTATAGAAATACTACACAAGCTCCCAGAGCTTTAATTGGATTAAAAGAAGGTACCATTACTCTGAACTAGCTGCTGTACGGCATGTAGCTTTAATCTTAGAGAACATAGGACTGTAAATCCCACGAGGAAGCTGTTTCTGTATGAAAACACATGTAAATTCACGAGGAGCACATGTGCATGGACTTATGGCCTAAATGGAGCTGATAAGTGTAATCTTAATTATTGGGGATGGGAGAAAGCATATATGTTCACATTACATAACATTAAATCTATTATGTTGTGAAACAGGAATTTATTCTGTTATATCTCATGTGTCACAAAAATCCTTTATCTACATTAAAAACAAGACATCAACATAAATAAAATAAGGACTGAGATTAGAATCAGTCAAACCCAGACGGAGACTATTACAGCAGAAATGCCTTATGACCTGTGTGTCTACATGTTGCTGTGCAGGCCTGATGGTGTTCTTATGCTGGATTAGAAAATTAAATTAACACTAAGAGCTCCAAAAAACCTTGCAAGCTGGTGGAGGGCTGCTCCAAGTTGTCGATCATGGACCACACATCCATGGCTGCCTCTGCCAGGGCGAACTGCTCTGCTACTCCTGTCAAACAGAAGGCGCACAAACACGTTTTATGTCTTTTGTCACCGTGACGGCCACTGTCACAAACACAAGGAAATGGAGTCAGTGCACTAGATTTGAGTCTGACTTCCTAAGGGCTATTGATTTTTGTAGACACTCCCTTTGTACAAGTCAATTGAACAAAAACAATGCCCCCACCGTCCGAGCGTCACTTCACCCCCACTGACCACTTCTTATTTTTCTTGAATTAAAAGTCGTCCTTCTGTCTCACCTGCAGCGAAGCGAGCTTCCTTGATCTCGTCCGTCATCTGGGAGTAGAATCGCTCATCCTCCTGCAGCTCAGCCCCCATTCCTCCCCAGCCTCCGCCTCCTTTACTCCAACCGCCCCCACCTCCCCTGGCCTCGCCGCCTCCGCCCCATCCTTTCCACTCAATCAGATGAGCAACTCGCCCCTGGGCCATGGCTGTCGGCTTGGTGATATGGTCCTTTATTGTGGCCACCAGACCTAAATAAGGGCCGGACAGAGAGAGATCATGATGAAGGGGATTAGATAAATGGTTGAAAAGATGGGATATTCACCTTACGGTAGGATATAGAGAAGAGTGAATAAATGCCACAGTAAGAGACAGCGATAAAGAAATGGAAATAAGAGACACGTGGAAGGAGAAGAATCATGATAGTTGAGATACTTGAGAAGAAATTCTACATTTTTAGCAGGATTCAGTCTTTGAAGGTGAACATTTACTCCTGATTTGCAGAACCATGAAAGAGACACTTCTGCTGCTGCCTTCTGATGTAGAGCTCCATAAAGGACAAATTGGAGAAGACTGAAAATGAGAGTGGAACAGCACCCGAGGTGATTTTGGACAAAATTGTACATTTTTTTGCTTATTACGGACATAACTTCCACAGCACAGTATGACGCTCACCTGGATAGAAGACCTAACGAAAAAACATATTAACCTCTAGTTATCGGTTTAACTTGAGGTTTGATTAAAACGTGTTGTTTGCCAGAGCTGTTTTTAAGTCTCACAAGTCACTGAGGAAACGGTAAGTTCAAGTTCCTTCAGGTCTCGAGTCAGTGCAGCTTTTACTGGAGCGCTGTCATTCATGTAGGTCTGAAGGTGTGTACAGGCAGGAAGCACAGCAAATGTTTACAACTTGAGACATAAACCTTGTTTGAAATGTTGTTTCAAGTCATGTATTTAGGGAGTCTTAAGTAAGTCAAGTCTCACAGCAGTCAGGTCCAAATCTACTCTCAAGTACTCGGTATTGTGACTTAAGTCTGATTCAAATCCCTAAATGGACTCTTTTTAAGCAGTATCTAATATAGGGGCTGTGTCCCTTTATCTCTACAGTAATATGTTATTCATAGTCCGTAGAATCACTGGGCAAAACTACAAAGAAGCCATTGTTTCTTTAAATCACCAGATTTGAGGGTAGAAAGGTCTAGAGGAAATGAAGAGTTGAAGTGAAAGAGACAGCAAACCTACGTCATAGTGCAGGAAAAAAAATAGAAAGAGAACGAGGGGGGGGGAAAGGTAAGAAGTTAAAGAAAAAAGACAGAACAATGACAAGACCAGGAACAGGGGAGGACACGTAGCAAGCTCAGAGAGGAGAAAAACAAGGAGCAGAAGCAGAAGGAGAAACATATACAGCTAAATAAAAGAAGGGAGCCAAGAGAGTAGGCAGTATGCGCTAAGTGAAATTGAGAAAAACATCACAACATGTTATTTTCATTTGAGCTCCACACCTAGAGATTCTGCCGTCTCACCCTGCGTTCACACTCCGACAGCTCTGTTAGGAAGGAGCTACGTTTGCATTTGATTAAGTTGTGTGCACACGGCAGTCACATCCATTGGTTTTTCACATTTGATATTTTGGGCTTACAGTTCATAACACAGTGTGAAAAGGACTGAATCATATGATGCTGACACAGCACCCCACAGGACAATAGTGTGTTTAATGTGTGTCTCTGAACGTAGTGGGCAGTAGTGGGTGTAGTGCTTTTCCTCTTTATGTGTAGGTTTAGTGCAGCTCCTGAAGAGGGTGAAAAACACTGCACTGTTTGGGATCACTGACCGGGTTTCTGTGCAGGCCTGGTGGTGTTCTTCAGCCTGGGGACCGGATGAAACTGCGAGCTCATGTTTTATTTGCTCTGGCAGTTGCGCCTCGTCCCCGTCTCCTGGACAGATTTCCAGCCAACCAGTCTGAAGAAGAAACTACTGCACTTAAAGCTTTTGTTGACAAGAAAGATGTGTTTGGGGTACTTCTGACGAGATTCTCTCAGCGTCACATGTCTCATTGCTCTGACTGGTTGTGGGCATTTTGGTCTGCGCTGCTTGGAAATCAAAAATGAACTGAGAGGTTTCAGACTAATTCGAGTTGGCAAACTGGTCTGGTGATGTCAGGCAAGTTATTCTCATGTTGGATTAAAAAAGCTCTGATGTCTGATTTGCTAACTAAAGTCAGTCAGTTAACAGTTAACAGATTTCTTTGGAATGACAGATTGACATCTGTAGAGCCACGAGCCAGCATGGCTAAACATGCAAAACGCAACAAATGATTGTTGGGTCAGTCTGTGAATGTAAATAGTTTTGGTGACACTGACCTCTCCTTTAGTGAAACCATCAGGCCAGAATTTGTTGTTGTAGTTGTAGTGAAATATCCTAAATGTGAATGCCATGGAATTTGATGAGCACATGAACTTAACTTTGCATGCAAGATATCTCATAATCTAACTGGGTCTCCACGAAATCTGCTGCACATTCATACTAAACCATCTTTTTGTTCTTTTAAAGGCATGTTTAGTCCCAGTACTAGACTGTGAGAGAAACACAACTGCCATTAACTTGTTTGTTAAGTCCAACACTATTGCATTTGTGCAATTTAATCAACATTTCAGTTTCTAGGTGAACATACATCAGACAAGAAGAATGAAGTCAGCAATATTGTCTGCATGACATTCTTCTAAATATATTTATATTTGATCAATAATATTTGAGTTTGTTCAGTGTGATCTGACTTGACTGGGTAGGTTGTTTACTGCATTTTGTGACTGCTCAACTTTACAGAACTTGCGTCGCCAATTTAGCGATTACTGACAAGTCAGAGTAAATTCTTTCTTTTTAACAGACCGATTCTGTCACTCCCAAAGCAGGTGTCAGCCTTTCAGCCATCTGCCTGAATGTCTCTGTCTGTCTAACATACTGATAATTATACTGTCGGGATAATAAGGAGCTTTCACTGGGAAAAGTTCAGCAAGGCATAACACATTAACTCAGATAATTAACCTCCCGTCGAGAGAGGGGAGCAGTCGAGATGAGGCAGACAGACACAGGATGGGAGAGGGGATGAAAAAGAGTAGGAGGAACAAGCGTGAAGAGAGGAGGAAGCCAGACTCAAAGGAGGAGAAGAAAAGCAAATGGGAGAAGGAAATGTGTGTGTACCTGATTGTTCCCCCAGCTCTGTCTGGGTATATTGGTGTTACAGAATGAGTAAAAGAGAAAGGGCACGAAGAAGAGGGGAAATTACATCACTAACCTCCCATGGTTACTAACACAATCTCCCAGCTAGCTTTTCCTTCAGTCTCAGAATGTTTGATTCATAATGAAACACAACGTGAACTAAACCTGGTGACGTGTGTGTGTGTGTGTGTGTGTGTGTGTGTGTGTGTGTGTGTGTGTCTAACCTATCAAAGAGGAGGTGGCCAGCTCGCCGATGTCATAGCCGCTGGTTTTATCTGCCACGCGGCCGTTGGAGGGATTCTTGCCATCCTGCACAATAATACGCACAAGAAGAGGGAGAATATCACATCTTTATGTCTTGATCTAAGGTGAACTGTATTATATTGTATTTTATTTCCAGTTGGAACTAAGAAAATAGCTTCTTGTTAGCTTGAATGGGTCTCAGAGGAGCAGGTAACCATCTAAATGATGTTTTGAACCATACAAATCACCACAAGCAGAGTCATGAGATTTTTTCCTTCAAGGAGAAATGGTGACTGATGCACTATTTGTGGAAACCTTTCAGCATTCACGTCTCAATAAACTGCGATCAAAGGAAGATATTTTAAACTCTTTACACCCAAGTAGCTGCCATCAATATGAAAAGAGAAACCGCACTTCAAATAAATTCCTTTAGGTTTGGTATTCTTGATTTGAGAGTAACATTATCAAGCTTGTTGACGATGTCACAAGCAAAATGGGATTATGAGAAAGTATTTGTTTACACATTAGTGCATGGGGCATGGTTCCAATTCAAACTTCCAAATTAAGTTTTAAAGACGATAACAATGTAAACTGAACAAAGTGGGAAGACCGAGCGCTCTCTTGGTCAAATAAATGCCGTTTGTGTTTTTCACATCCACAGGCTGCTGCTTCAAGGAGCAACTCCCTGGTCCTGGAAACCGCTCTTTTTATGAAAGAAAAGAAATCATTCTTTAATATATGTTTTAAATTGTTATTCAATATTTCTACTGTGTCTCATAAAATGTATTTTATTTGTAAAGCTATTAAATATTAACTTGAATAGGCAAATAATAATATTATATCACAGGCTCTGAATGTTAAATGTAGTTCACCCTTAGCTCATAAACTAAATGCGTTTTACCGTCATATTTGACATTTTAATAGAGAGAGTTGATATATAAAATACACAAAACAAAGAGAAAGCTTCTAGATAATTAATCATGTTGGTAAAAAGCAGGAAATGTCACTCCAGAAGACTGCATGGGGAGTGTGATGGAGCCTGGAGGAGATATTAACAGTAAAATGGAGCTGATCTTCCTGCCTACAGCTACACTTATCTCACTGTGCAATACAAATATCACAGGCAGATAATTGGTTAAATTACAAGCTAAATCTGAGCTGTGCTGCTTGTGTTGAGAGAACTCCAGATCGTTTTGAAGCGAGCCGGTGATGTGGACTATTAAAACCCTCCATTACTGTAAATATTCAGCTTATTTCACTCTTATTCAATCATCAGATCTGTGTCTTTCTTCATACTTTTCTGAATTAGTAATGCAGATGGGTTTGGTTTGATTTGCCCAGATTTGGTTTTTCCCCCCCGATATAATTTAGGTGAATAGAATTTTGTTTGCTAACAGCATTGACATGTTTTATTAAAAGAATTCACCAAGAAACCACTTCCCCATTACACTGGATAATCCCCAGAACACGGCGTTTACAGTTTTTCATAAGGACTTTTTTTGCTAAATCAGAATCAGTTTCACTGAAAGCTACACAGTAAAAGCCAAAACATGTTGCTTTCACTCTACAGATGTGAGGCAGACACACTGAAGTGGCCAACATGAGACCGAAACCTACAAGGCGACGGCTTTTTATTCACCTTGACAGAGGACGGCTGACCCTCCTCATTCTGGTCCTGCAGTGCCGTCATGGGATGGTGGAGCTCTGTGGGGAATCACACACACACACACACACACACACACGTGTTAGATTCATGCTCTATCTGTGTGGGGTTTCTTTTGCATGTGTGTTTCTAGGCAGGGATCCTGGTCTTTCAAGCCAGCACCCCAGGGGTCAAGCGAGGCTCATATGTAATGAGAGAGCGCCGGCCTTGAATCGTCATGCAGTCATTTAACCGGAGCCTCTCTGCATATTTAACTCTGCAGCGGCCCACACTTCGCCTTATTGATGGTGATGGTGTTTACGTGAATGACAAGAGGAAATGAAGCGCAGTTGATATGAAAAGGTCAGTGGACACACACACACAGAAACACACACTTGGGGTTTCCCCTGGGAGGTGTTGTTATGGAAACGCTACAGCAACAGCAGACAAGTGATGCCCTTCTATTTACTTAGGCCAGACACACACAGACACACACACACACACACACACACAAAGATAGATACACACACTGGTTCATCACATGCTATTAGCAGGTCAAGAAACCCATCATGATTCCTGAACCAACCCGCTGTCCTTACAGGGTTAAATCACACACACACACACACACACACACACACACACACACACACACACACACACACACACACACAAACACTCTCTGTTCTCTTAGTTGTTTGTCTGGAGCCTCACAGCCGCCTTCCCTCTTTCTTCCCTGCTTGAAAGCGCTGCGCTCGATACCCTCCACCTTGTTAAAAGAGAACCTTCCTGAAGAAGAGCAGACATTGTCTCACAAAATACTGTGAGACGATGCATCGCAGATTCAGGCTGAAAATAATGTGATGTGATGTTAAATGGCATGCACTGTTGTTCGGAGGTATCACTGAAAGCTACTTTTGTTGTATTAGAATGTATTTATTTTGACAGATCAAATTAGTACTCGTGTTCTTCCTACAAGAGGCCCCGCCGCCAGCTGAGGCACTGTTGTTTTATCCAGACAGCTTCTGAAATGTAACAAACACTTCCTTATTTCCACCCAAAGCAGAGCCAGAGAGCACATACGGGAGAGGAAATTACAATCGAGGTCACATCTTCGAGTCAACTTGAAGACAAGCCTCGGATGGAGACATCCTATCCTAAAGCCACTGTTCCCCACAGCCCCTCTCTTTCTAAAGGAGTCTCCATTCACTCAGCTCAAGAAGAAAGTGCAGATCAAAGTATGTTTTTTGGTGATGCTTTCATGGCAGAAATGGTGCTGTACATTAGTTTCATGTCATTATTCCCATGATGGATTAACATCATGCAGACACGTCTGCCAGGCTACACATTCAGGTGGTTTTAACCTCCATCTCTGCTGTCGACACCTCTTTGCTTTAATTTACTGTGATTGTCTAGATTCTCACACACACAGCTATCCCTCAGAAGCATGATGTAACTTTCTGAAACTGTTCTGCTCCTCAAATGTTTGCTGGCGGCTGTCAGTGCTACCCACAGGTTGATCCAGCCCTCAGACAGACACACAAACAGGTGGACTTCGGCACTGACCTTTGTGACCTTTGCAGAGGCAGGCACCCATGGTCTCAGGACGGCCGGGCAGTTATCTGTTCACCATGGTGGCTTGAGGATAAGGAGGATGAGGAGTGGGCGGAAGAGAGGAAGAAGGGGAGGAAGGAAGGGAGGTGAAGAGGCAGCAGGAGCAACAGCAGCAGCAGCAGCAGCAGCAGAAGTATCAGCGGAGCAACAGAGAAATGAGGAACTGAGGGAGGGGGAAACTAAGAGCTGATGCCAGATGAGCTGCAGGCAAATGCATTGGCTGACTTTTCTGTGTAAGAGCTGAGAGAGCGACACAGACAAAGTGTGGAGAGAAGGGAGACAGAGAGAGAGAGAGAGAGAGAGAGGGAGGACAGTCGGGGAGAAAGCATGAATGCCTGTTTGCTGACGATTCTGAATCCCCTCCCTCTATTTCTTCTATCCTCCTCCCACTCTGTTCTCCCTCTCCATCCTACTGTATACAAGAGACTCACTGTGAATGGAGAGCTTGATGATGGAGCTACATGTTGTATATTTTAATTGTGTAACCATTCAGCTCCTTGCTTTACAGTATACAATTATGTCTACTTGCCACTGCTAATGTACAGTATAGGACTGTTGCTGAGCATTATCATCTCACAATTTATATTAAATACAAAATATAATAAATACACCAAGTTTGCCTCTTCCCCGACTCAGAAACATGTTCAGAATCAGAGGCTTTCTGAGGAGCTGGATTACTGCAGTTTATGGGTCTTACAAACAAAACAAACCACAGATTACAATTTATCCACAACTTAGTCGCATGAGTTCGAACCAGGACAAAGAAATCTGTCCATATTACATATTTCAGTCCTCCCAAACCTTCATTGGTTATCTGTTTATTTTTTTGGGCTTTTGTTTTTCAGAATACAATTTAAAATGCTCATTTTGGTTTAAGAACTTGCTTCGACTGTTCATTCAGATCCAAACTAAAGACCTTCACTAGAGCATTGTCTTTAAAGAACACGCTGTATTTGTACAGTTTGTTTGTATGTGTGTATGTATATGTATTTAATGTGAATGTATGTACTTATGTACTTATTGCACTTTAACGAAATGGTACTATCCAACTAGATTTCAATTGAGTCTTGAAATCTTTCAATAATGTATCCAATATATTTGGTAATGAGACCAAAATTATACAGTTTTTAATATCTTACACGATCTAGCTACCCTATCTAGGGCTAAGGATGGTTTGCCATTTTTCAATATATACTTTTGGTACCGAGATCACAACAATACTGTTTTTAAATACCTCGAGAATGCAAAAATGTTTTACTCAAAATCACAATATAACAAAAATAAAATTCAAAAAGACTCTTTGTACTCTGTGCTACAAACAATCTGTAAACCTGTAATATATAGCAAACTCATACAGGAATATACACAGCATGATGTCTCCTCGTTAGCTGTCTCTCACACACACACACACACACACACACACACACACACACACACACACACACACACACGTTTGTGTGTCAGACCCTTGTTTTCAGACATTGCCTTTTCTTTTTGTCCTTTTCTCTGTACAGCACTTTGAATTGCATCCGTGTATGAAAGGTGCTGTATAAATAAACTTGCCTTGCCTTTTCCCTGTTTGTCTCTGGGATAATGTAACTAGGGCTTTGCTCACCTGCAGCCACAGTGCCCTTGCATCCATCATGGGGAAAATCCTGTTGTCATGGCAATAGGGGATATGCTCAAGCTTAACGTTTTATTAGCCAGGAACCTCAATAAGGACCTGGAATGCCTTTCCAGGTCAGTAATGGTATTTCAGGCTGCTCTCTGGGGACTCAGGGGAATTCTGAAGCGATTGTAACTGAACCCTAATACCTAATCATTAAATTGTGGAACTGCCTGCAAGAAACATGTGGAAAACATCCTTAAATCCCCCCCCAAAAAAGACTCCCTAACTTCATCAAGTGCTACTGAAACTCCCCCATGGATTCCTGAAACCTACTCAAGGAAGCCTGAAACACTAGAGCACCTTCAAGAAACTCGAGTCCCCCAAAGATATCTTTATAACACTCTTGACAAAAGGAGAGGGCTGGTTGGGAGCAGTCTGACCTCTTGTGGTAAAAAGGCAAAAGTGCAGCAGTTTTATTCTCACATACAGTGGAAAGCAGTGTCACAACCTTCTACGTGAGTATTTTCTGTGAACTCCTCGAGTATTGTTAAACCAAACACGGCTCGTGGTCAAAGCAATAGGAACTGTGAGAAAGTGCAGAGGAAAAGTGTTTCATCAATAATTCAGTGCAGCAGGAGAAAGTCTTCTCTAATGCCCCAGGGGTCGGTTCCTGCCTCTCACCTTGCATGTTGCAGAAAAGTCGATCTCCACCTGCTGCTGTGCAAACCTGTTTGTCCCTCTACATGCAGTTCTTACATCTGCTCATAAAACTTGCTTTCTTATCTTCCTCATGTGTGTGACTGAACCTCTAATCTGTTTAGATCTCTCAACACACACAATGGATCTTGAATTTGATTAAATGAGAGTGACTAGTAGTTGAAGAGAGCAACAGGAGCAGGAGGAATGGACACATTCACTGCGAAGCCACAGACATTCAGCTACAATCATTTCTGTGGTCCCTTGAGGCAAAGAGGGAGTTGGATGCCTTTCAGTACTGGATGATCCTCAAATATTGTCATTTATATGCACCGTTTTCATTTCATACTGTCAAGTCACAGCACAAGAAAGATTGCTTTGATTCTCTACCTGCAAAACAGGAATTAAACAGCTTCTGGGTGAATTTAAAAAGTCTTTGTTGCAGTGTAAGTCAGTGTGGGAATTTCCAGCTCCGACATAAGTAAAATATGAGAGGGAAAAAACTTAATTGGAGGTATATATTAAACTTTTCACACGGTCAAGCTGCCAGACCTCCGTGCTCTTTATAGACCCACCCCGCTGCACATTCACACAGTTCCACATTTGACACTTGGGGCTGCCCAGTACGATCCTCCACTGTCGGTCAGCTCCTCTACTCAACATGGTTTGGCTGCAGTAGCTCAACTTGAGGTTGTAGGATCGCATGCAACAAAAAAACAGCCCAGACGAGGCTCTAATGAAGGCTCGTTTGGCCTGAGACAAAAAAATCTAAAAAGGAAACCAGAGTTTTGAGCTTTTGGTGCTTTTGGAGTGCTGCGGTTCTGGTTTATATCCAAAGTGGCCACCTCATAATGAAAGTAAATAATAGTCGTAATACCGCAAGTTCAGTCTTGCAATAGTATTAATGTTAACTGAAAGCAGAAAGGGGAATTGAACAACTATTACTATGTTCAAGTAGCTCAAATGCAATGCCAAATTCTGATGAACTAAATATCACATTTCTCTTGTATTTGATTAAATTCAGACATCAAATTGAATTGAACCTCCAGGTTACAAAAGATTGTTCTGCCTCTGGCATTTTAGGCAGATCAGATGCTTGGATCATTTAATAAAAGTACCAAAAGGCAGAAATTTACCTTGACTTGCATAAAAAGGGAAAGTAAAACCCAACATCTCACATCCAGCCAGGACAGCTACAGCTGATTTAAAGGAGCACCAAGTACTCGATGGTAAGGACCGAATCAGGGTTGAGAAAGGAAAAAAGATGGCAGGTGGGCTTCAACAAGTGTCTGTCCCTGCTGATTAAGATAATCATGTGACCGGCAGACTGTGATGTGATAGGTCAGATGTCAGAGCGATTCCATTCAGGCTCAGTGGTTTTTAGATCTGTTTTTACAGCAGGAACCCTGGATGATGATGGTGGTGTTTGATTTCAACCAACCAAACTTGAGGAACTAGATTTTTTCAGTGTTTTCAATCAGAGATGTCATATGATTACAGCATTTCCCCGATGTTGTTGCACCACTACAACTGAGGTGGGATAAAAGTATTGTAAGTGTATTTTGGAGTCATTACAAGATCTACATTTCACTTCAACATGTCATTCATAAGCAAGCAGGGAAAACCTGTATGGAGCTCATTGTTCCTCTTTGGCTTTCTTTGCAGAGTTCAGAGGCACACGTGCCAAGCACAACATGAAGAATGCTGGGAAATATCTCGCCGAAACAACGGAGGAGAGTTTGGTGTCCAACATGTCCACGTGAGAGCTTCTGAGGAAGTGTGAGGGACGTTCTGTGGCTCGCCTGCACATGTGGACGGTGACTGGAAGTCTCAGTTCCATTTGTCTCAGTAACCAAGTAGTCATAATTGTATGTGTTGTGTGTTACGGCCTCGTTCTGCCAGAACTCCCACTGTGTCGGGCAGAATGAAACCATAATATTAGCACAAGAATCACATGATAGACGGAGCATGTTGAAAACCACTGTCTGCAGATTGACCACTCTTCCCTCCTTTTCCTGTCACTTTTGATCTCTTTTTATTATTTCCCGTGTTTTGCCACAGATGCACCAAAATAGTCCTCTTAGCTTTGAGGAAAACATATTTTGATGACTCCAACCCAAATGCGCCCCGCAAAATAAAAAGATGTGAAAACTGGCAGGACTTTTGCTGGCTAATGGCTTTGGTTACTTGGCCTGCAGCAAAGTTGGCAGGGTCTGTCAAGGCTACACCAACAGGAAATTGCATTAATCCAGAGCTGGGCTGTAGTAATTCATTCCCTTCTTTATTCAAGGCTTTGCCAGAGTTTCAGCGGACCACCTCGGCCGTCCTGGTAGAGAAGAACAGGAGTGGGAGGCCTCAGGGCCTGACTGAGACCTCCCCTCCATGTGCTCCCTAATTGGTTTAATGACCGTAATTATCTGCTGGGGTGCATGTTGTGCAGGGGACGATTAATGGCCTCCAAAACATATGCAGACAGGCAGAAAGAGAGAGGGGGTCGCTGAGACAAAGAATAACCCTGCAGGGAAAAAGAGCCATAAAGACGCAGGGACCCTGCTGGGTAAGAGAAATAGAATAATGACACAGCACTTTGCATTTTTTCCCCTCTTCTTTATGCGGATTTAGTTGCTGTTAAAATGTTATATTAACTTGTGGGGCTTGGTTCTTTTGATAGAAACAAACATTTAATTAGACACATATTTGGGGCTATACGGGACATACCACCCATGCAGTTTAAAGGTAAAGTGAACTTCACAATGCTCCAGAAAACATCCTTATACATACAAGAAATACATGGTACATAGTGGTTGAAAGCTTGTGACTCAAGTTGCAGTACCACTAATGTCCTCTAGACGCTGGCTCCAAAAGACCTCCGACTGTATTGAAAAGTTTTAAAAAGTTTAGCTTTTCGGGCCAGAAAAGTTCATGCCAGTGAATTTCACGCTACTGCTGCAACTAATGATATTTTCAACATCAGCTATTAAGCCAACAATCGTTTTAATCAATCACATAATTGTTTAGTCTGTACGTAGACACCTACTGCAAAGTACCAGACCATAATCCTGTTTATAGAGCGCCAATGTGAAACTGTACATACTTTTCATACCTTCGAACCTTACAATAATAGTTTGTTTGTCTTTGTTTTAAATCTGTGTTAAGTTGTGGTGTCTAAATTTGTGTCTTCCAGCTGTGTGTGTGTGTGTGTGTGTTGGTATATTAAGAGCTTCTGACAACCCCAGTCAAATTCCTCACATGTGTCAACATACTTGGCCGGTAGTTGACTCTGATGTTTTCTTGCATAACAGGTGTCGTCAGCCAATCAGAGCGGATGCCACTCAACCCACTCTACTGGTCCACCCTACCCAGGCATCCTCCCCGTTCATCAGATGTGGATTTTCTGGCCCCGGTAACTTAACAGTAACGACAATAGCAGTGAGCAGAAACTCCACATCTCTTTGGAAACCTGTGACTGACGACACTACAGACATGTTTTTGTAAAATGTATGTCCTGAAAACAAGTTATAATACATAAACTAAGATATTGGAGCATTATATAATCCACCCTCGTGGACCGAATTCTGGACTTTTAAGCTTCTCCTATACTTTATGGGTCCTTATCTTTTCAATATTAATTCTGTCAAATTAGATGTTCAGAAATAGTTTACGCTGCAAGATGCTCCTATTACACTTAAATCAGTGTGTCATGCAAATTAAACACAGCTTTCAAGATCCAAAAATACAGATTTAATAAGTTACATACTCGTTATATCTGTATATATCCTCCACTCTGAGCAGCTTAATGTTGAGAGGATCACAGAATATCTTAACATCTGGTGTGACTAGAAATAAAAGAATTAAAAGTCCCATAGAAAATCAAAAGCTTGTCTTTTTGTACGGAATTAACTTCACACGTGTAGAAAGAGGATAGTTGAAGCAGTTATCCTCTCAGCTCTGGATTACTGGGATGCTTACTCCAAATCTCGTGCTTGGCCGTAACCTGTAACTGCTGCTCGTGCTTGCATCCAGTTTATTGTCCATTATTTTGTCCCTTATTTTATTTCTCAGTGTTAATTGTTTTGCTGCAAAAGAAGTTGCACTGTGTGTTCAGATGTCTAAATAAAAGTTAAACTGAATTTAAATATATATATATATATAAATAAAATATGTTGTCAAGACTATCTTTCCATATTGTGCAGACCTCAGTGAAACTAAAGGGCAAACATCTGAGTATATTTTCCCCCTAAATGCACAACTGAAATATGCAGCTGGTGACCTTTCTTTTTCATTCTGTAGATCCTTCAACACCGCTACCAGACCGTTCAGACAAACAGTTTTAGGATGGTTTTAGGTTGGGTGTGGTAGGGATGTTTTGTCTAAAACGTCTAAAAATGCTCTCTGCTGGTCCAGTTTGATGATCCTGTCCTCGACAAGACCTTTGTGAAAACTGCAGCAGCCTGAAAAGCACCTCTGGAACAGGAGCTCCGAGATTGTTGTAGGCTGCTGTGAAGATGGATCTGTGAGAATCTGTATGTGTCGGGTGACATCAGCGCTGTCATTAGCGTATAGAGTATGGAGTGAATTAGGCCGGTGTTTCAAAATATACAAAGAGGCTGCTGAAAGACGAGGCTTATGTCAACAGCGGCTTGTGTTTCTGCTCTGCACCCCCCCTCCTGTCGCCCCGCGCTGACATCAAACACATCTCAGCAGCACAGTTTGTGTATTGCTAGATGCTGGTAATAATTATTTGCTCCTCGGTATCTTATTAAATAAGTTTGTTAAAGCATTTAGTTCCAGCAGCTTAGTTTGTTTTTACATGGATTAAACCTGGAGAGGAGCTTTGGCAGCATTCAGAGTGTGATCTTGGGAAGTTCCTGCAGTGAAAATAGGAAAAATAGGAGAGTTAAAAGGAGCAGAATAATCTACAAAAGCCCTGGAGCGCTGGTGAGAGAAACAGCAGCGGAAAGACGCAGGAAGACCAATATAGACAGAAATTGGAGGATGTGTTTTCTGGTCAGGAACCCATGGCTAAAATTAGCGAGGATGTAAATTCCTCAGCGTTGCCGGTTTTCAAATCTGCGCATGACACAGAGCTGCAAGGAGAACATAAAACAAAACAGAAATGGACGGGTGGCGGTACAGGGAGAGGTCGCACATGAACAGAGCCATGGTAATGTTTTCCTCCTTCCTTATTTCTTTTCAAATTGACCTTCGCCCTGAGAACAAAGACATCTAACAAGCCACAAGAAGGAGGAGAAAAGCTCTGAAAGCGAAAGCCGCTGCCCCCACACACAACAGTCCACGGGGGGGGAGGCTCGGGCCCTGGACGCCAAGCCTTCAACACAATCACCACACATGCTATTGTGGCCTGCAGTAAAGCCCTGGTATGGCTCAAATCTCCGGCTAACCCCCCCTCTCCACCAGGCCTCGCTCTCCCCCTGCTCTTTCTCTGTCTCTCCATGCATCCCTGTCATTTACATCCTAATGACAAGACACAAACTTCCACACATTCAACCCCCGCAGAGCGAGGATAATCACATTACAGCTGACGACAGGGACATAAACCAAACTCCTCCAGCAGCCAGTTTGGACGCACTCAGACGTGGATTTGCATACATCTGAACAGTACAGTCAGCAGCTACAGTAAATGTGTGGCTCTGCTGCTCTTTTTCCATCACAGATGGAAAGGAGAGAAAAAACATCCAACAGTACGGAGAGATGGAGATGGAAAAGAGTGGAAGACTTTCTCAATATACAGTCACCACTCAAACCAGGACTCTTTCTAGGCGTCCTATTGGTTCAACAGAGGCCAGGACTCACTGTAAAGGACAAAGACTCACGAGGGAGCAAAGTGTTAGATACAAGTTCCCATGCCCCGTCTGCATTCAGCTTTTTCTTGCTGCTTCTCTGTTGACCCGCAGATTAATTCAATACCTAAATATTGACATTCCTCTTTCTAGTGTGTGGCGCGTATCTCAGGAATGCATTTAAGGCTTTGTCACTTGTATCAATAAACCAAAGCTGATAATTTTCAGTATGCGCGGCGCCAGGGACTTCCCTCCCTGCCACTGCAAGGTCAGAGTGGATCCGTCAAGGTGAAGCGCAGAGTGAGCACACGGGGCATGTTAGGACTTGAATTGCATGTTTGTGACATTTTGTTAGCATCCTCAGCAGGTGTGAGTCTCGCAATCTGAAAAGATAAGTGATTTGCACGCTCTCCTTCTTTCATATTCTATATTCCATGGGAAGATCACAAATACAGTTACATGGAGTTTATTTACGGGTGCTTCTGTGGTTACGTTTAGGGATCTCCCCGCATCCCGTGCTCCACTGCAAATCCATGAGATCTGAAGGATAATATTTGTCTTATTTGTGTAGTTTTGACTTCCAAGTCAGAATATCTGCAGTGAAAAATGCCTATTATGGCCAAAATTTGAAGAATGTAAAATATAAAACAACAGAAACGCTCCTCGTGCAACAGCGTATGATGTCATATTCGGAAACCCTTTCTAACCATAAAATATTCATAACTGGAAGTGCAAGCTCTACATCTCAAAATCCTGTGTTTAACCATTGACCACACAAACGTCTTTTGGTTTTGGGGGTTTTCTTTCTGCGGTTGTTTTTGGCATTTTTCTTACATTGTGACAGCAGAGAGAGACGGGAAAGGTAGGGAGAGAGAATGGAAGACATGCAGTAACACACAAGTGTTTTAATACATTCGTGCTCGTGTAGCGCTGAAACAGTATTTAGGCATTAAGGAATATGAGTACGCAAAAAAACAAAGTATTATATTAAAGACATGTGTGATGCCATAATATTGTCAGATAGCTGTATCTTGAGAAATGTCACATTTCTTGTACTTAGTTTCATATCCACTGCTCCAAAGTAAAGGTTGTTTTAGCTCCATTGTATTTTTCTACGTAGGAAGGCAGAATTTCTGACGTCCGACTTCGACTTCAGCAGGAGAGTTCATGGGAGAAGAAAACGTGGTGTCACACAGCGGGTCACTTCACAAGGGCAGGAGTAATCAAATATCAGATCACAGTGATCAATAAGTACAAACATCAGAGCTCAATTTGACAGTTTCAAGTGCACTTTTATTTTTCGGTTATAATCTTTAATCAAATCCATTTGTTTTAAACAGAGAAATGTTGTTGCTACACTTTCTCTGAGGTTCCCCTTTATGACTGAAACTCAACTCCAGAAGTCATCATTGTGTGTGTGTGTGTGTGTGTGTGTGTGTGTGTGTGTGTGCGTGCGTGCGTGCGTGCGTGCGTGTGTGTGTGTTTATTACAGGTTCCAGCTTTGGAACGAAAGCATCCAGCAGCATTACATGAATATCCAGGTGGAAGTATAAACACCAGGGCACCGAAAGAATTCCTCTGCTCGATTTTGAGTCAATCGTAAAGCAGCGTAGCCAAATTCAGTTTAAGACTTTATTGCTGCACAAGTGCAATGAAGGCAATCGCAGGTTTGAATAATGCAGGAATAAAAAGGGACATTAGAGCTTTTTTTAAATTTTATTAATGAGAATGAGAGAACAACCTTCAATTATTATCCCAGCTCAGTGTTTATCAGCATAAATAAATAAAAGTACAAAATAAATAGGCTATTAAATACAGTATAAAACAAGAGTCAAAAAGGAAGGAGTTTGCTGTTTGATGAAGGAAGTCTCATAAAGTTTGGAAAGGCTGCAAAGGTAGAAGACGTTGCTTTGGAAAGTGAAGGGAACTTAGAAGAACCATCAGTTTGGTAATATGGTAAATAGTGAAATCATTAAATGTACAAAATGTAATTGCAACCAGTGAAACTGAGTAATAACAAAAACAAAATCCCTTTTCCAAAGATGGATCTATCAGCTACAACAGAATCAGATACATTTGACAAGAAAGTAAAAATTCAAGTAAAGGAAGGTGTACACATCAGTAACAATGATTTGCAGTCATCAATTAGGAGCACTGGGGAAAATGTCTGCTTTACACTTCCCACTACACCGTGGGGCTGCTTCATTTAAACAGATAGAAGCAAACTCCCGCTACTGTTCCACAAACAACAGGCACTTTCAAATGTCTCTGAATGTCCGGAACCAGTCGAGCACTTAATTGTCAAAGCATATAGTTTCATCCCGCCAACATGTTACTCAAACCGACAGAAGTATGAATGAATATTTGTGTACAGCTTCTACAAAACTAAATGTCACATTGAAATTGCAAACCAAACTATTATTAAGCGTGAAATCATCTCAACCACAACACAGGAAATCTTTCTGTATCCTCTCGGGGCATTTGCATGCTTGGCAAAACGTTGCTCCCGTCCTCCTTCGTCACTGCTGAGCTACAAACAGATGTGTTGCGTTACAACTGATGTCGATTTCATTCACACAACTTCTCACTTTGATATCTTTTTTTTTTTTTTTCGGGGGGTTTTGAGCGTGATCTCCTTTTTCTTGCAATTCAGAGGCAAACCAAGACAATGAGATTCTTGATCCAAGTGCTACATGATAAGTTTTAATCTCAATGTCTTTGGTAATTGCCCAAACACACACACACGTGAATCTGTACACACAAAGTACCTCATATATATCCTCTTTTTTACTTTTAACATATAATTATAGCTTAATTTTCCGCACAGAGCCAGCAGAAGGCCAGAAACAACACCATGTCCATCTGTGTTTATACACCCAAGCAACACTTTAACTTTGGGCCAACTCAAGCTCGTTCCAGCCCTCTCGATGCTCCATCCTCAGTGGTCGAACAGGAAATGGACCAAAGTGCCAATTAAAGGGAGACGCCGTGACATCAGCACCAACAACAACCTGAGCCAGGGCTGGACTTCCACTGCTCCCATACTAACTGTGCTTCCCCGTTTGTTTCACACTGGATGCAGAAAGGTCAGGGTGCAATTTTGTATAGTTGAAGCCATTCCCAGAACTGGCTTGATTGTTGACATTTATGAAGCAAGAATGTGAAATGAAGATGAAAATGCACAAGCAACAAATTGTATCTATACAAGACACGGATAATAAAAATCAATATCTAAATATACAGAGTCTACTTGATACGTCTATTGTTTGTATGTTTGCTCATTTCCCGTGTGGATAAGATGAAGAAATCAAAAATGTACAGTAAGTCAGTCTGATTCTGTCGACCCCAGAGGATGGCACCGTTCTCTTGGTCCTGCCTATCCAAAGCCGTATCTGCAGTTTCGCTCCAGCTCAGCTTAAGAGTTCAAAGCGCTGCCTGCTTCAGTGCCTGAATTTAATTCCCTCCGTTGTCAGGATCACACTGCAAACACGCTCAGGGTGCTGGTCTGGTCCTTTAAACCCAAGATGCTGTAGGCAATTCTTTTCAAATGGCCCGGCAGCCTCACCCCAATGTTCTTAATATCCCTGCAAAAGAGAAAGACATGACAGAACTTCAGAGAAGCGGCACACAGACTTACACTTTGGCCTCGTTCCAACACTTTTCACGCACACTTCCTGCCTCTCAAGCCTTGTAGCAATCACACTCATCCAACGTGACGAAATGCCAGCCATTCATGTCTAGCTTGATCGCTGAACCGGTACAGCAAGATGGGGTGTGCTCCAAGTCAGCAATCTGCAGAGCTTTCAATTTATCTTTAGATCATTTGGGGGAGGGGGGGGGGGGTTGCTCATCACAAGCATATGAGGCAAACCTGCAAAAGCCCTGCAACACAGCAGTCTAAAGCCTTAATTACAGCCTTAATTACCTAACGAGGATTCTCCCTGTTGACCATGAATCACTTCTCTGGCAAGCAGAGGGTGGGTTGTAAATAAGTGAGGGTTTTCTGAGAGTGCTACCAGATGCCCTGAGATGGAAACATGGGGCCATGAAATCACACCATTCTGTATGACAAATACTTCAAAAGGGTTCGCCGTCTGCTTTACAGTCTACCCATCTTCCATAATCATGGGCGAGACCGACTGAGATACCATGGCAGAGGAGGGGGGGGCTCTTTCAGCTGGTGATGCGGTTAGGAAAAGCTCTGGCCGTCATTATTGCCCCAAAACAGCCGTATATTATGTGCTTCACTAAGCCTTTTCTTTCCCATACGGGTTGAGTCCATTTCATTAAATTGCCCCCTTAGCACTCCTGCACATCTGAGAAGATCCGATTGCCTTAAATTACCCTTTGATAAGTTCAGGGGGTGCATTCTGCGCACACCTCTTCAATCTTCCTGGAGCTACAAATGTACCGACTCTGGTTCTCGTCCCATCTATTTCAGTCCCTTAATCTCCTCTAGTTGCTCCGGCTCTGCAGGCTATTCTCTCCTCTTTCTTCCCCCCCTTTAATGTTGAAGAAGAAGCCACAAAAAGGCCTTTGCCCTTAACAGGCAACACTGGTGGTTTTCGGGGCTCTTGGAAAAGTGCAGCCCACTCCCTCTCCTTCCCTCCATTACTTTTTCCACCTTCAACATTTCTCAAGTTGTGACAGAGGTTGGAGATTAAATTGTGCGCAAACTATAACAGACTTCACCTTGGAAGGAAAAACATTCTAGCGCAGTATGTTGGTTTTAATTCATGGCATAATCTGACAGCAAAATGTAGCCTTTCTTTGCCAAAAACAAGCAAAGTAGTGTCACCAAATGTGAAATCAGGTTCCACTTACTCGTTCTTCATCTGCAGCACCTGGTCCATCGTGACGACGCCGGCGCAGGTGAAGTTCTCACTGTACTGACTCATCTTGATGGACTCCAGCCACTCAGACACCGACCTGAAGGGGGAACCGTCCGAGCCGCTGGTGCTGGGCAGGCGGATGGATATGCTGCAAGAAGAGAAGATCAAAATGATCATAATCAACAGGCTTTACCCACAACAACGTGCATGACTGAGGACTGTAATTACTGTTCAGGAAACCTGCTGGTGATAAAAACCAGTTGGAGCAGTCGGGGTAAGAGCTGATTAAGATATAACCATGACAGCCTTTTGTCCTTTCTCACCATTTCAGGCCTTAATGCTCCCTCACAAAAGGGAAAATATGCATTCATGCGCACAATCACATACACCAGAGCTTTAGAAATCCCCTGCCCGCAGAGTGCGCACGTATTTTCCGTATTAGCCTGGCAGGCAAGGTGTCAGTACGTCTTTTTAATGGTTTAAGTGGAACATCTTAAAGCTATTCCCCTTTCCTCAGCAAACAACCCTAAACACCCATCACGTATTTAACTCAAAATAAATGGGGAGCTGCTGCCAGAGCTGTTTTGAAGTGTTTTGAAGCGTCAAGTCTCCAGGACAGTCGAGACAGGCCAAAGTCAAGTCTCCAGTCAGAAATCAGTCAATGTCGAGCCTCAGGTCAGCCGGTACAAGTCCATATCAAGTTTCAAGTCAGGGACGACAAGGCGAGGGAAGAGACGCTACCACATTAACACTATGTCCCTGGTTTGATTCCGGCCTGCATGTCATACCCCTTGTTTCTTGTCTCCATCTCAACTGTCAACTGTCTTCAAAAGGCAAGCAAAGAAAGTAGGTATCCAGTCTTTTAAATATAATAAATATAATAATATAATATCATAAAATAATTGCTGCTACGGTCTTATTTCGTTTTTATTGCTTTAGGATTTTACATGAGAACATGAGCCTCAAGTGTTTTTCGTGTCAAGTCTTTGGATAGTCTCACGTAAGTCGGGTCTCACAGCACTCAAGTTTTAAGTCTTTAGGCTTGTTACTTAAGTCCTCAGCTCTGGCTGCTGAAAAGCAGAATGTGGCCACTATTATAAAAAAAACCTGTTGTTTCTTTCTATGCTAACAGAGCTCTTTCTAAAATGTCACTTCTTAGAGGAGACAATGTGACTTTGGGTGCTTATTTTCAGGGTTTTATGGTTATTATTATTAATAAGTAATTATTAATAATAAGAATAGCAGACGTGAGATTAAAATGGAATCCATAACAGAAGTAGATTTGGTCACAGAGTTGTTTCCAAGAACTGGTTGCTGGTAGTAGCAGCTCTCAGCACTGGAAAAACATGCATTTTGAGCCTTTAGTCTGGTATGTAAATAAATCCTACCGTGGGTCAAAGTCTGCGATGGTCTTCAGAGAGTCCGGGCTCCGCAGCAGCTTGTCCAGCAGGCTGACGATGTCTCCAAAGCGCGGCCTCTTGGAGCGATCCTGGAGCCAGCACTGCAGCATCAGCTGGTAGACGGCTGAGGGACAGTCCATCGGCGCCGGCAGCCTAAAAGCCTCGTTGATGGCCTTCATCACCTGCAGGAAGGTTTTCAGGAGAATAATCAGATCTTATTCTAATCTGTGTCGGCATTTCTAAAAGTATCTTTCTAAAATAAATGAAAGCAACACCTTAGAGTAAAGTGGCTCTTCCTGTAAACTTACCTCATGGTTGCTCATGTCCCAGTAAGGCCTTTCACCAAAGGCCATGACCTCCCACATGACGATGCCAAAACTCCACACATCGCTAGCTGAGGTGAACTTCCTGTATGCTATTGCCTCTGGAGCGGTCCAGCGAATGGGGATCTTACCTCCCTGTTGAGGAACAAAAACCTTTAAATTAGAGACTGAGGAACAAACAAAGGAACACAAGAATCTTAAAGCCACTTGCAACTTGCAATGATGTGCTTTTTTTGATTAAAGCTAACAGGAAGTCCCATCATATCTACTTACACTTGTGGTGTACGTCCCCTCAGGATCGTCCTCCAGCACCCTGGACAGGCCAAAATCTGACACTTTACACTCCAGCGCGTTGTTGACGAGGATGTTGCGTGCAGCTAGGTCGCGGTGGACGTAGCTCATGTCAGAGAGGTACTTCATGCCTGCAGCAATGCCACGCAGCATGCCCACCAGCTGGAAGGAGGCAAACTCTCCATCGTGGTCCTGATGAGTGAAAACGAGCACGGATCCATTTTAATTTTGTGACCAAAGCAAAAAGAAACAGACATGATGTTGAACCAATTCTCCAGTTTACTAATACTGCGTAGCAGAGACATTTCCATCTGCAAAACTGGTATGTGGTGTACTTACCCTCAGGTATCTGTCCAGTGCTCCATTCTCCATGTATTCAGTCACAATCATGGCATGTTTGACTGCACACACACATAAAAAGAACAAATGATGTGACTGAACTGGCCCAAAACAGGCAAGAAAATAGTGAGAAGAGTAAAAAAAACAACAAAAAAAACTCACAGAAGTCCTTACATTTTGTGACCACCCCTTCTAGGTGAATTATGTTCTGGTGGGAAAACTGGCCCATGATGGAGGCCTCGCTTAGAAAGTCCTGCCTCTGCTTCTCTGTGTAACCCGGTTTCAGTGTCTTGATAGCCACCGCCACCTCTTTCCTCCCCGGCACCTTCAGAATACCACGGTACACCTCACCAAACTCCCCTGCAGGAAGACAACATCGGGGCGTCAATAGATTCAGAAAAGGGAAATCAGATGAATGTGCATTTGATACGTTTCCTCAGGTTGCAGGAAATAAGGACGTCTCTGCGGCTGTTTTGCCTGAGGCTCTCTCACATAGGTGTGTTCTGGCTGGGTGTTGAGACAGAGCCTGTGTTGTATAATTGGTAGATGGCCTGTGGTGTGGAAGCATGGGAATCAGCTGTCACATGAGAAGAAGGGGAGGGGGGTGGCACGGTCGTGGGAACTGGGGAGGGGGTGTATATTGAAATAAAGACTGTGGGTTCAAAGGGTAAAGGTGGTCGCACATGAATAAACGTATGGTGAAAGATCTGGGCAGGGCCTGGGAAGGTGCTCTGATATCCTTCCAAAACACTGTTTCTGCAACACTTTTTGTGTAATTGTTCGTGCCGACTCGAGCCAAAACACATCGACGCCGCAGCCAAGAGTTGCCACACAACAAAATGTCTCAACTTGTTGTGCGAGAGCTCAGCCAGATAGATGCTAATCTCACTAAAGTAACCACTGTCAGTCAGCCTGTTAAAGCACAATATAAACAGCACATTTAGGGATTGGAAAAATCTTTCAACATCTCAGAGTTAAGCCCCACAGCAGATTGTCTCAGCAGGGTTGTCACTCACCAGCGCCGATGACTTTCTGTTTGGTTATGTGGCTGGGGTGGATTTCAGTGGCAAACTTCATGACGGCTGTGTTGGGGTCCTCGTATGTATGTGGATCCACGTAAGTCTTCAGAGGCTTCAATTGCTCTTGGAGAAAAAGAAAGAAAATTGCCGTTTAATAAATTGCCCAGATTAATAAAATAAATTGAATAAAGTGAAACAAACAGATGAGAGAGATTTTTTTGTCTACCTGAGCTGGAGAAGTAGGCGTCCTCTGGTCCTTGTCTTGTGTGAGAGTTTCTTTTCCTGAATACAAATATCAAACCCATCTGCAAATCAATATCCCACTTTCAAAGAACAAATGGACTTCTGTATTTATATAATTTGCCTGCTTTAACATCAAGAGCACATAGCAACGGCTGAAACCATTTTCCAAGACTTTCTAAGGCTTTCAAAGGGATCCCGAAGCTGGTGCAATGTGTCCATTCACACTGAAGCGGCCCTTTGATAAAGGCTGACGATAGACTGTGTTTGCCAAGCCGATTTAAAGACTGAAAGACAGACAAGCAGGCAGGAGGGAGGTGGACAGACGGGCTACAGTCTGCTACAGTACAAGCCTAGGTCACCTTTACAAAGTGCCTGCGGTCTGGAACAGAAAGAACCAAGCGCCTCTTATCACCAACAATGTACCACCCCAGACCAATTTCCTTTCAAAGGCCCCAACACTCACTAGAATATGACTATTGAGCAATGACAAGGCGCATTCAACACAAATTCTTCCCTAGTGAGTGTGCTGGGACAGAGATCCAGATAAGGAGAAAGAGTAAGTTGGCTAAAGGAAGAGAGAAAGACAGAGGTGAAGAGAGAGTGAATGCAAAGGCCATTTGGAGGCCCCACAAAGGAAAGGAAGAAGAATTAGAGAGGAAGCCAGTGAAGGAGGGTGCAGAAAAAACAGGGAAAGCAGCAGCGGGGGGGCAGTTACTGACCGTCTGCGTAGGAACAGGACCACGACCACTATGAACAACATGGCCGCTCCTCCAACTGCTGCACTCAAGATGATTGCTGTGTTGTTCTGAGTGAGGCGTTCTAGAAAAGGCAAGTTGAAGAACACACATCAGAGGAATCCCATTTTTTAATCAACGCTTGTGAAACCTTGAAATCCCATGTTGGTTCTCCTCTGTACCTTCAGGCAAGGTCTCAAACTGTTCCTCCATGCTGGAACCTCCAGGGCTGCCGTCGCTGCCGAGGGCCTGCACCCTGAACAGGTAGGCTATGCCCGGGGCCAGATCGCTGATCTGTACGGAATTCTTCTCGAGTATGAGCACGATGTAGGTAGTCACATCCAGGTTATCATCCTGGGAGACAGAAGGAGAAAGGTCACGATGAACTTCAGTAAAAAGAAACAGTGTTACAGTAGAAGATGGAGGCCACAGATTACATCGTAGCATTACATTTGGACATTTATGGTGGCGAGTGCTCGTAACACGTGACAACACTGTGATGTCTCCTTGAGGTTTCTGCTGATGAAACGTACGTTTAGCTCCTGACGATGGTCAGACCAGGAGCTCTGAGCTCTGAGTAATTTAAATTACACATTGTAGCAGCAGCTTTAACACTTGCACAGTGGTAAATGTAGAATAATGCATCAAATTAACTCATTTCAACACACAGCAGGAGAATACACAAAAGTGACGCACCTTCTTGCGGTAGGTAAGTTCATAGCGGATGGGCCGTGATTGGACCCGCGGTCGGGGGGATATATCCCAGGAGAGGGACAAGCTGGTGGAGGTCTTCTCAACCAATCGCATCGTGGTAATCTTGGGAGGATCTGCAGGCAGAGGGTAGAGAATACTTCAGAATCTTTGGGATGTGAAAACCTAATTTTATCTCATTCCTGCAGCACGATTCAACTTGCAGAGCTGTCAGTGCCTCAGAGATAGCATCTGCCATTACTGCAGCACAGATAGCATCACTCCACTACCTCATATCAGCAGCACTCACCTGTGTAGTGCAGAGATGTAGTCAGAGCGCTGCTGGATGGTGGTCTATAAGCTCGAGGTGTTGCCTGAATAGCGAACAGCGACACGCCGCTATGTGCCTCCACGGTGAAGGTGTAGTTGAGGTTAGCGTCCAGCTCGCTTATTGAAACCTTGGTGTCCGCCAGGCCCGCGCTGGCCGGTTCATAGCGGATCTTCTCTCCACAGGCCTGGCACGTAATGCCCTCGCAACGCTGGCATTCAATGCTGTAGGTGATGTCAGTTCGACCTCCGGTGTCTGTGGGCGGACTCCAAGAGAGGAGGAGTTTCCCTGCAGAGATCTGGGTGGTGGTGGCTACGAGGTCCCGTGGGGCAGAGGGGAGGCCTGGTAAACACATGGAGGTGGGATGTTAGATAGAAACAACTTCCTTATGACATGACAGTTTCATTAGAAAGTCTAATTTAAAGTATGTCCTAAAAATCTGGATTCTGATTCTCACATTCTTAGATAAGATCAGAAACCTTGGTGCTTTAAACCACATACTCAGTTTAGTGCAGGGAAAACAAGTGCGGACATTACATTACTTGGCAGCTCAAAAGTGTTTTTATTATAAGGTTCTCGTTGGAGATCAAGGAGACTTCTTACCCGAGCAGGGTCCAGTAGGGGGATCAGTTGGGGCCCGGTAGAAACCCTCCATGCAGGGACAAAACAAAGCCCCCGAGTCCAGCCTCTGGGTGTTAGCGGGGCACAGCTCACACTTGTCACCGGATGCTGCAGCTTTGAAGAAGCCAGGCTGACATTCTGCAAACACAAAAAGACATTTACATGAGCAGGTGACTTCAGGCAACATCCCATACAACACTGTGCAAAGCCAGGGTTCCTGATCCAATGATCATTAATGCTGTGAACTTTTCACCTTGAGTACAACACAGCAAGGGTGAGTGGACATGTTATTAAGTCAAGGCTAAAGGTCAGGTCTAGACAAGTGGCAGAGATACGGGAGGGAAAACAGAGGCGAGGCTCTGCACAGTGTTGCTGCTCTACTCATTAAAACGCTGTCCATTCCAACTTCTCACAGGAGCCCAACCCTCAAACTAAAAAATGCAGAGTCTCTGCTCAGGAGGCACTCCTACTCTTTGCTGTTTCAACCTCCAACCCCCCTCTGAGGCTTTTTTTCTTACTGTCTTTCTCAACAAACACAACCAGTCGTCCCACATTCCACAACTAAATCAGTAAAGAGCCAAGAAATAGAAGTTAAGCAGCCCAAAGCAGAGCATCCGTTTGCACTCAGTCTATTATAGATTTCCTTTTCAGTGAAACTGTATCGGCTAGATAAGATAACGCCTAATTTCACACGCCCAACTCGGAATAAAGAACTACAGGTAGAGGATCCAGCTGCGCGTATCGGTGGTGAAATACGAACTTAATACGGTGTGAAATTCTGGAGAGAGCGCGCCATAAAGGAGAGTGAAAATGAGACCACCCCCCCTTTAACTCTGCAAGAGCATTCCAACGGCTGCTGCTCACGTCCTCACACACACGTTTATGTGTGAACTACACACATGCACCCACACCCAGATGTACGCACAAAATACACATACATGTATGCAAAGCACACCCGTGGACACATGGGTAAATCTGACATCAGAAGAGGGATTATGTCCGCGGCCCGTCACCTGTTCATGTCCGTCTGCCAAGGCAACACACACACACGCACACACTCTTTCCTTCCAAGTCGTTTGCCTGGAGTGCTTAAATACCTCATGACAGATGCCATACGATGTTGACAATGCAAATGAGTGTGACAACATTTAGGCCAAAGGACTTCAGAGGAGAAAGAAGCAAGAGAGAGGAGAAATAAAGATTGGAAATGAAGAAGAGTATAGCAGGAGAGAGATCAGACGGGGCGGAAAGAGGACATGATAGCCAAATGAAATGAAGCATGTGCAAGAGATTAAAGTCCACAGCAGTGACCGGGGGAGAAGCAATGAAACATTAAGTCAAAGGCAAACACACAGCTTCAATGTCAGATTCCAACAGAGGCGAGTTGAAAAGCAGAGCCAAGGACAAAGACAATATCAGATTAACTCGGAGATACTGTCTCGGTCTACGGCCGCCTTTCACTGCGGTTCACTTGAATGAAGTTCACTTGAAGCCGCAAGTGACCACACGCGAGACGGAAAGCACCCGGCTCCCGCTGCATTTAAGTCATATCAAGGGGGTTTACTCGATTGACCGGGGGTTTCTCTTCGACTCCATTCTTTCTTTTCCATCATTGCGGTTCACCGAGTAGCGGCAGAGCTGCTGTGAAGAGGTGTCTATGAACTGAAGAACATGACAACAATGGTGGAAATAAACATGCTCAGCAGGAGCAGAGATTTGGTACGTTTTTCCAATGGGCTCACTCAACCCTCCCCTCAACGCGGCATCTCCTCTCTGTCCTGGCCAGCTGTTTCACTAACAGCCACTGCTACTCATTAACGCGACTGAGGCAGAGGTTGGGCGAGGCTGAAGAGAGGTGCTATGAAGGAACAGAAGGTCCAAGAAAGGAAGAGACGAATACTGTAACCCTGCTGAGGGCTGGAGAAAAGAGGGGAGAAAGAAAAGCGACAGGCCAGGGCGAACTCCTCCATTGAGAAGGGGCAACAGCTGCTGCCTCAAACCCGAATTCATACCCCTTCCTCTCCTCCTCGTAATCCCCAAATTCCTTCCTCCCCTCCTTTCTCTCCTCCCAGTCCTCACTAAAAAGACTCCCAGCTAACCCATTAACATTGCTATTCACCACTGACCAGCAGGCAAGGAGAATGCCATGCCATTCAAGTGCTGAAAGAAAAAACACACACACACACACAAGCACTGCAGATGGGAATAGCCGAAATGCCACATGGCAACTGAATAGAGGAGGACTAGCCTCTTTTTGGCGCTACAGTGCCGGCTGCAATGCATTGTGGTCAGGTCTGCAGAGATGATGGCCTTACACTGTGAGCCGCCTCTATAATCAAGATGCATTCCAGTGCACACCACCCAACAGGAGGCCTGCACCAGAGCGCCTCCACTGCTGCTCCAGTTTCAGCCCGGCTCTGCATTAAAAAGGTGAACGAGTTTGTGTATCTGGCACAGGAGTCACAGTGACAGTAAATGACTCAATGCTGAGGTATTTAACAAGAGGATTCCTCGACACAAGAGCAAAGTCCGGGAGAGGAAACTTCTTGGTTGACTGGAGAAGGTGGAGGGGCACTTTGGATTGTTGCTGGACACAACAGGAAGCAGGAAGTGTGAGGCTGATGCAGCCTTCCTTCCTATAGCAGCCCATCAAAGCATGGAAACACAGGGGAGCGTGACCAAATGAAGAGCTAGCACCGAGTCCTGAGACAGAATAATAACCGAAAAGGAAGCCAAAATGTGTTGACCGACATGAACGCGCCCCGGCTCCTGAAATGAACGCTTTCCCTCTCATAAACAAAAGTCTTTCAGCCTCTTCTGAGCTGAAACATCTGACAAACTTCGACCTGCCATTTGTTCCCTCCTTGTTGCTACAGAGCAACTAACTGTTTGTCAGTTGAGAGGCCCCGTGCGCCTTGAGTGGCTCCGTGTTTGTTTATTGAGAATGAGTGCATGGGCCTGTTTCATTCTGGGAGCCCGAGTGGCACTCGAGTGGGAGCCCCCGAGGGCCCCGCTGGTTTGTCGGCAGAAGTTAAGATGGATGAGACGGCGACAGAGGTGGGATAGATGGATGAATGGGTAACATGGGGGCTTGACAACAGGAATCGCCCTCAGGACCGGAGGAGTAAGTGGTAGGGGAGGCCCCCACAATCGAGCCCGGCGCTGGGCTTTTAAAAAGGCGGAAAGGTCATGTCTGCCTCGGGGTAGCTGTGAGTTAAACTGTGCATGGCTTACAGGGGAGTCAGTGGCCAAGTAAAACAAACACATGCTCGCAGTGAGGAGGAGGAGGAGGAGGAGGAGGAGGAGGAGGAGGGAGAAAGAGCTGCAGCAGCCGACGGTTGCTTGTCTCATGAGGAAGGAGGTTAAATTCAGTGAACAAAAAAACATCTTGGGAAAATAAATCCATAAGAAAGAAATACAATGTCAAGATCTTTATCAGGGCAGCTCCCCAAATATATCTGGAGGCATGCGAGTCCTCGCTTTGTCTGTTCCCTCGTCTACTTCACTTCTCCTCCCGACCCCCTCCTGTTTTCACTCCCGAGTTGGTCAGACCCGTTTTTGCAATATGTCATGTCGTTTTGTTTGTATGCCGGGTGACAACATGTCATTAGCATTTTGGGGGAATAGGGTTGCGGTGGAACAATGGGGTCTCTGATGGGGGAGGTGAGCCGGTAACATGAGCCAGAGGTCACCGAGGTAGAGGAGGGGAGGGGGGAGCAGTAAAGGTGTAGGGGCTGAAGTGTGTGCATGCGGGAGGGAGGGGGGGGACATTAGTCAAAAGGATTAGCTGACCAATGGAGCAGCTGTAAGGGCATTACATCTGTTTTACAATTGCACTCTGGCTTTCATCTGGGGTTGTTAACAAACACAATAAATTCCCCGATCCCCTTTCTCCTCTGACTCCTTCTGTCACTCGGGCTCACCGACAGGAGGGAGGGAAAAGTGGGAGTCCAGGAGGCACAAAACATACTCAACATGGTCAAAAGTAAAACAGATACTTTGAAGAAACTAATCCCGACTGACCTGAGAGTCTCAAACAGCTTCCAGAGGCCTCAGTTGGACCACAGTCATGGTCATTTGGCCATATTTCTAAATCCCAGACAGCCAGGTGGCAAACACAACACCATTTAACTACACCACACTGAGCCAACAGGTCACACACTGGAGGCCGACAACCGTCTGCTTCCTGGTTAGGGGAAGGGGCCAAAATGGGACCAAATGCAATAATAAACAAAAAGACTTATCAGGCAGGACAACAAAATGGAAAGTGGCTGAGCGAGGCCGCTCAATGCGACAATGGAAAGCCCTGAGCCAACGGGTCGGGCAGTCACCGAGGGATTAGGTGACCTCCGGTTTCCGCTGCGGACTCGTCCTGTTAGCAGTGAAGGGTGGGTGGGTGTTGTGTTGTGCTGGGGGTGGGATGACTGACTGACATGGGGGAAGGAAAGTGCTGACCTCACACACCAGCAGTACAATACAATGCTTCACATTGCTCTGGACTCCCCCACCACGACACACACACACACACACAGCCTCAGGAATGTCACCAAGAGGAAATATGTCCAAACTTCCCCCATCACAACCAACACACACACACTAAAAATCCAAGAATTGCTGAGGGTCAGTTATTTCACTAATGGCAAACATTTAGAAACTGAATTAGGAGACATTTAAACACAATTAATGCATTGATAAAAAACTAAATAGTCCCATTTTCGAGGAAACCAACAGCAGGTTAAAGCTGCACTAACCAATATTTTGATATTTACAATGGATCAAATGCCTTTGTGTAATGTCAAAAGGTGTTGCTTGTATTGATGAAACCACAAAAAATAGCAGTTTCCCTCAGCTCTATGTAATGTTTTAGCCTCTTTGCACACATTGTTTTACTTTTCCAGTCTTCTCATGAACACAGTTAGCCGCTAGCTAAACAAATTTGAACATCTAGCATGCTAGACACTGTGAGGCCAAACCAGAGCTGAAAAAGGGGATACTGAGCTTTAGCAGGTGACCAGAAAACAAAAACCCTCCAACTTAATGCACTTTGCTTTCTGTCTGCTGGATGTGTAAATGAGCTAACGTGACTGTTTGCTAAACATTTGACTGTATCAACTCATGTTGTGTTGTCAAGTAACCAGATGTAGATGAACAAATACATAAATTAATGTAGCTTTGAACTCATTTTGTGACGTCACATCTTTAGCCGCCATTCTTGCTATACGCTAACAATAAAACATCTGTGGGTTCACAACATTACATTACATTACATTACATGTTGGTCTTCACAGTAAACGATCCTGCAAACACAGCATGTCATTATTGTCTGTGCGTAGTGTCTCCATCTGCTTTAATGCTCAACTATCATGCTGACACGTTTTACTCTAATCTACATTAAAGAGAGTCATAAGGGCCACCAGATCTCCTCTTTGCTACATTTCCTGTCATCTTGTTCGCAGTAATTGCCAGTGTTTTGTTCACTCCAAACGTGGCCTAACAAGACGGTGCATGACACCACTTGAAAGCGCCTTCAGAGTCCCCCCATTATCTAACCAACTCCCTTGAGTTCAGCCCGCTAGGCAGACGTTACCTTGGCACGAGATCTGAGGAACCCACAAATTCAAAGTAATCAAGGTGGCTTTCAAGAGCCGAGGACGAAAGAGAGAGGTTATATCCAGACGTTGCATCTAAATGATCAGCGTTGTCCGACAGCCTTGCAACTTATTTATTTCTGAGACTGGCTACAGAGATGAAGAGCCGAGGGAATTCGGCAGAGCAGAACATGTCAGTGTGGGGATTATCCTGCAGAGATGATCTCATTATGTGAATCCACCGTAAACCAACTAAATAAAATCCCTGAGATCCTGAGGTGTGATGTTGTGTTCACGTCTCGTTGTATACTCCCCTTCAGATAAACTGAAATTGCACAAGACTTTGACAAGGTCTGGGGTGATTACGGTGAACCAGTTGGTTCCTGGTACGAGCAGATTTAAAGACGCTTGGCTCTCTCTAGGATGCATTTGCAAGTGAACAATCAGCATTTCAAATCTTTACTAAAGTTCTCCAACGAAAAACTAAACTGACGGCTGAAGTTTACATTTCACCTTAACTGAATGTTTGTGCCATAACCACAATATGAACACGGCCAATTTCTTTTCCTCTCCCTCTCCACTAAAAACTCTCTAATTGGCAGCATTGTTCAGATTCAGCCTCTATTTATGTTTACAAGTCAGTCGTGGAAAAATGTATTTACCAGTGAGAAAAAGACTGTACACAGTCTAAACAGTCCCATCAGGGCCGTGTGAAACGGGATGTTTAACTTCTACTGGTGTCATATTCACGACCTGCACAACTGCCAAAAATAACAGTCGCGCTGTGATTTCACGGACAACAAGAACACGAAGGAAAACGTTTTCGTTTGTCAGTTTGTTATACTTGGGACAGTACTTGTCTCTTGAGTAAATTGCATTAAGAACTGTAAAATGGTGGTGCAGAGTATGCGCTGAGATAAGAAACTATCAAATAAATACAAGACGAGAGGCGGGAGGTCGGGGCTAAAATAGAAGGACTCTTCAGGGACAGGCAGGATGTGGACAGAGAGGTAGAGGACGGTAAAATAGATGACACAAAGGCAAAAAAGCAAGCAAAACCAGTAGTTACTTCACTTAAAAAGCACAAACACACCCAAGTCAATTACTACCCATACAAATCACTCACCACAGCGCTGCAGTCACACAACTACAACTTAGTCACCAACTGTCTGTCACATCAGCTGAGGATGAGTTTGGAGACACGGACAGAAAGGGAAGGAGGGGGAAGAGGGGAAATGGTTTACTGGAACCTCTTTGGCGAAAGGAATAATAACTTTACTGGAACTCAGTGGACAGTTGTTCCACCAAGAAGACATTTTCAGCAGGACACCAAACTGCAGTGCAAATATTCCACATTGCGTCTCCCATTTTAAATTTGACCTTGTGGAAACCACGGTGTGGGTTTAATACTTATCTGCGGAGGCTTTAGTGTGGCTGATGAGGTGTGGACCTGGACAATTTACCACAGTCCTGAGGACCAGCCAGGGCGGCCCATGGTCCTTTGTGGAGTGACACACCATATGCTGTTCTATTGTACCAGGGAGGATTATGGGTAAGGAAGGGCGTGATAGGCAACAGAGGAAAACTCATGTGGAAACCCGCAGCGCTGCTGTCGATTTAAAAGGCAGCCACTTTATTGCAAAAAAATATTTTATTCTTATTTACTGAATATGTTTTTGTTAACAGATTTCAGTCATTGACATTTACTCAATTCATTAGTATTTTCTATTTTTTGATGCTTTTACTTTTATATTTTAAGTCAAATTTACTGATAATAATCCACTATGGTAAATGTCTGAATGCAGGACTTCAACTATTAAGATGTATTTTCACATGTTACTTAAGTAAAAGATTAGTATACTTTGTTTTATTATCATTGCATTTTACTACAAATAAAAACTAATAAGAATCCAAAGCTTTAAGAGTCTGTAATGCTTTCATAAAAACCAAAAGCCCGTTTTGTGCCTCCCTACTGCCAACTGATATGATTTACAACCAGTTCATAGAAGCTTTTACATTTGCTAATCTAAACACTCTGTAGGTCTCTGCGGCACATGAAGTGATGTGTTGTAGAACAATGACGGCCACTAGAGCTGCAACGATTACTCGATTAATCAATTAGTCGATCAAAACATAATTAATTGTTATTTACCACTATTTCTTTATCTAATTTTTCAAGCAAAACTGTCCAGTTCCAACTTCTTAAATTGAAAGATTTGCTGCTTTTTTTGTCATTCATGACAGTAAAAGTCTTTGGGTTTTGGACTGTTGATTGGACAAAAGAAGCTATTTGAAGACGTCACTTTGAGCTCTGGGAAATTGTGATAGACTAAACAATTAATGGTGGAAATAATCAACGGATTAATCGATAATGAAAGTAATCGTTAGTTGCAGCCCTAACGGAAGAGAAGAGCGCCACACGCCACCTGCAGGAACCTCAACAGGGAGTTAAAGGAAAAAAGATCCTAGAAACACAATTTGACGGACGACTGATCTCAAAGCCAAAACCACCGCAGCGGTGAGCGCCAATGAGGAGATGGAGACAAAAACCAGATAAAGTCACAGATTTCCACTTTAACAGGTCCCACCGGGGCGAGGAGTCATAAAACTGAGTGAACACATCACTGAACATGGAAACTTTCAACCTAAGACAAGTCAACCTAAAACAACACAATTGAAGTTGTGTGGTTTCTCTCCGAACAGCACGCAGCACAGGAAAGAAGTGGGGAGAATGATTAACTGTGTGTCTGTGTGAGATTCCACTTTAAGCCCTTCGAGCTATTCATCTTGGCCCCACGCTGCAGACCTGTGATTCATTTCCACCTTCATCTGGGCCTACAACTGCCCTCATGCGTCTTCTGACCTCTCATTTAACTTCATCTCTGTAGTTTTTTGGGGGGTTTTCTTTGTTTAGTCATTTTTATGTGAGGGCTTGACCCAGAGCTGCTCTTCCTCCCCTGGGAATTCCACAGGTCTGGAGTAATGTTGGGAGGCTCCTCCTCGGCAAACTGATCAGGAATGTACCAACCGAGGGGGAGAGGAGGTGTAGGCGGAGGTGGAGGTGGAGGTGGGTTCCTCCGGCCTCGCAGGGAAACACTGCGCTTCATTGTTCTCCTACCTTTACATTCCTCACCTCTCTCCGATTTAAAATCACACCCCTCCACTAAACACAACCTCTCTGTCACTTTTGTATGACTTTTCTTTCATTCCTTCTGCCGCCCCTCCTCCTCGTCCTCCCTAATCATCTTACCTGACACTTTCCGCAGCTAAAAATGATGTACTGACAGAAAACTTCATCACTTTTACCGGTTTGCTGCCAATGGGAGGGAAACTAAGTGGGCAAGCGAATCTATTATAAGCAGGCTGCATGTGGATTTACAACTGTAGTTCAAGGTGTGAGTTCCCGAGAGTGATTAAGGGTATTCAGACCTGTGTTTGTGCGTTTCAGGTCATGCATATGTGTGTCTACAAATGAAAAAGCAGCAGGAGGAGGAGGAGGAGGAGGAGGAGGACTTGGGGCTGATGGGAGTCTTTAGGTTCTGTCATGGAACAGATCTCAACAGGCCCTTGCATGCCAGCCTGTGTTGTATGTTAACATACACTGCTGGAGCCACACAATACACCCCAAAGCTGAGGCTCAGGAAGCTTGCGAAAACAGAGGGGGGGAAGAGGGAAAGATGGATGCGGAGAAAGACAGGGGAACCTGTAGTCGACATGCACGCTCACCAGAGGAGGGCCTCTGTATTCTGTGATGCTTGAGATGAACAAAGTCAGTGAGGCTCCTTCCGCCTCCTCCCCTTTACCCCCCACCAGCCTTGAAGATGCTAATCCATCACAGTACAGTAGCTCTCTTGCTTCTTTGATCACTTTCAGTCCCCCTGACAGCCCTTTCCACAACAATAAAAAGGCGTCTTTGCAGGGCTTAAAACACAACTACGGCCCAACTACAAAGTCAAAGGACTGAGATATGGTTTGGCTTCGTAACACACCCATATCAAGATAAGAGAACAGATGATAATGAGAGAGCAGGAAATCACCTGATGCAACAGGCTGTAAGTTATGAACTATGAGAAGTGTTGTGAAAGGTGAAGTGAAGTGAGCATGACTTCAACATTCATTAAACCACTTTTAAAATGTGTGGTTTCAAAGTCAGTCATGACTGTAGTCAAAAGAAAACACTATCAAATGATTTGTGAGTTTTAAATTATTTATGAGACATTTCTTTCCGGACCAAATGGCAAAACCTGTAGATGAGACCTGAGGGTTTGTACAAACCTTTCCACAGAACTGTACATCTAGCTATTATAGCTGAACCTCAAAAGCACATTTCACATTTCCTAATTTTAGGAGTATCGGTTCAAGGTCAGGGACGATGCTCAGGCATGTACAAGTAGGCCTAAGCATTCCTACCATTGCAGTAGAGCCATGTTAGCCAAAGGGAGAATTCCATTGAACAATGATAATAACACCTACGATACATATCTGCAGTGTGCCATGGGGGCTTGTTTTACAACCTACGGCAAATAAAATAAAGGTAAATGTTACTAATGCCAAACGGTTTCTTCAAAAACTCTCATAGGTAACTGCTTCAAAGTATGCCCTTACCTTGACACGCCTCTTCAACTTCTTCATGGCCTGGTTTGCACTGGCACTGTCCAACTGGTACCACCCACTCCCCATCCACAGTGCAGTAGATGCGAGGCAACTCCACGCTGACGGCGTTATCCACGCACACCCCGCTCACTTCCCTCAGCGCCTGGTTCTCACCTCCGGCCACGGTCTCGGGGAATGATGCAAGGCTCTTTACTGTGGCTGGGCAAGTTTTGTAATAGACCCTGGCGGAGAGAAGAGCGACGCAGGCTCCGATGTCTTGAAAAGCCAAGTAGAAGCCTTTTCGAGACAAGTTCTCCACCACTCGTGTCTCAGTGTTGATGCGCAGTTCATTTCTGCTGGTGATTTCGTCAGGCGCTATGGTGGCCACTTTCTTAAACTGGCCCTTGCGGAAGGTAGTGCCCACGTCTGCATCCGACTCAGACGTGAAGAGGTTGAAGGTTTCCTTGCACGTCAGCGAGGTGCCATCAAAAGAGTTGCAGTCGCGTACAATAAACTGGAGCTCGACAAAAACCCTCGAAGCCGATGGACGCCGTTGAATGAAGGTGGTGCGCAGCCAGTTGTCCTGCTCACGTTCCCCAACATTGCAGACAGAGTAGGTATAAAACTGAGAGCCGTTCAGGGTCCTCTGGACAACCTCCCACTGAAACAAAACCACACAAACCAACAAGGTTAGAGGTAAGAAAACTGATCCCTGGGGAGACCCTAAGCATACTGGGCTGAACCAAGGCTATAAAGGAGGCAAAAATAACAGGGTACCATAGCACTTCACATGAGGGCTCAACCACTGTAATCTGAACCTGGAAACAAGAACAGTCTGTGTGCAGGAGAACCCATGGCTCTACATGATGCTAATTACTCCCGCTGAATATTTAACTATCCTTCACAGCAATCATACATTTCTGCAACATGGAGAACTCCACTTTATGAGCCTTCACAACACAACAATTCAGCAAACCTCAAGAACCTTGTGTGAGAAACCATTTCTGACATTTCAAAGTTACCAAAATATTTCCAATTCAGTCTTTCACAAGCTGCCGCTACTGTTGGCATCCTCCCCAAATAGAGTTGCAGCTCGCATTAAAATGCTGCCACAAAATATTTGAAAACATTGACAGCGTGTTTTATCGTAACCTTGGCTGTTGAGGAACAACAGGCTTATCCTGTGGTTTGCTCTCTGCATGTAGCCACTGTGCTATTAATTAAAGGAATGTGCTTTGTTGGCTGAGTGTGTGGCTCTGCATATAAACTTGATGTACAACAGCAGGACCAACACAGCTATTAAACAGCTGGTGAACATTTTTTATAGGGGGCCGTTAAAACTTAAAATAATAATTATCACAAGCGATGGTAGTTACATGAGAAAGTGTGCACAATAACATTTCTTTCCAACAAACCTAAAAAAAATTGAACTCCACCTGCTGCTTATTAGTACAAAAAGTGAAACTCAAGTTTCACAGTGATTATTTAAGCAGTGAAACCTCTCTCAGAAGAAGTTGGGTGAGTCACCGTGAACGGCATGCCTGCACATGCCTTTGAGTCATCAGCACATGAAATGAGGTTATTTACAGTGAATTTGCACGAGCCTGACTGTCAATTACTTTAAAACCGCCATATGGAAGAAGGCACACAGTCCTAATGTATGCTGGCAAAGAGATAACCACAACATAAGTGTGTAATAATGTAGCTCATTCTCTAGACGCATCTGTAAACGCAGACATTTTACCCTTGTTAAACGAAAAGGTAGCTCTGATTGAATGGCTCCATCTGAAACCCCTCCCCCTCTAAAAAGAGGTACCACATGCTGCAAACTTTAAAAGTTAATTGCTCTCTAACATACAATTCTGAAGCCGAAGCCTTGAAACCGCAAGAAGCCACAAGTATTCCCAGTTCAGAGCTAGCAGCTATTCTGTCTGCCTAAGCTTCGGTGCAGCCCAGACATGCTCTGCAGGCAACTCCTGATCCAATCCTACAGCTCTCTCTCATGTCCGTACTCAGGCAACTATTAGGCTCTAACTGCCAGATTTTATAGTAACCTGACATGTATACACATGAGGCACACCACACAAGAGCTAACCACACAAGTCAAATGGTCAAATATTTTGCACTGGAGGCTCTCAGTTCAGCCGGGCCCTTCCTGAGCATTTTCTCAGTGCAGATTTCTCCTGAGGCGAATTCCAAGTGGAAACGTGGGAGCTGGAGGAGAAGCCGGAGCAACACTCACCCCGGGCTTGTCTCCCTGATCCAAGGGCCATGTCAACCAGCCCAGTTCACCTCCTGTCGCCTTCATATCCAAAAGCACCTCTGTGGAGACAGGAGGACACTGTCAGTACATGAGGACAAACCTGTAAACTCAGAAAAGATCATGACCTCTACTTCTTTAAAGGAAAAGGGAAAAAAATAATAAAAAATAATTTACAAATGGAAAAAAATATCCACATGGTCTGTAGCCGTTTAATTTGACTGACTAGAAATAGACTTTGATAGACTTGTGTCAAACTCATGGGTAAAAAAAAAAAAAGAGAGACCAATGTGATCCATACATTTCAGAAACGATTTGCACTCAACCAACTATCTCCACAGTTCACCTGCTTTTGTAGAGCAGTGCACATGCAGGCTACACGCAAATGATTATTAGTAATTAACAACACAACTTCAGGGAGACACATGTTTAATATAATTAAAAAGTTTTCATAAAACACGACTTAACACTGTCACAAAATGAAGAAAGCATGTTTCCTGGTATTTAAGTTATTTAAAGGAGGTCTCCCGCATGGCACGCATGCTTCACTTCAGTAAACTTTTAATACAAAAAAAAAGTAAAGTGATCAACTTTTGGGACATTATTTTAAAAAGACACTCACCTTCTTTAGTCTGTAATGTTATTAGTATACCGTTAATGAGTACATATGAAAATAATAAAGGTCTGACTCCACGGAAGAAATCCATTTGGCAAACTTTTCCTTCCTCTCTCTGCGCTGCTGGGCTCGGCTGGGACTCTGCTCTGAGAGGTGCGCTGTGCGGCTCATTCACAAACGGATAGCACGCCTAGACTCCGCCTGCTGGAATGTGTGTGTGTGTGTGTGTGTGTGTGTGTGTGTGTGTGTGTGTGTGTGTGTGTGTGTGTGGGGGGGGCGTGTAAATGGTGTGTTTTCAGGGGCGGAGGTGGAGGAGGGATGGTCGCACATGTGAAACTTTTGCTACCTTCAGGGACTGTCAGAGATTTCGCAACTTGTCGCACATTGGGAGCGCATGTGAACAAGTGGTAGAAGTTGTAATTCCAGGTACAAAATGACACAAATTATGTCTATTGAACAATTTAAAAGTATAATATAGTATTTCTAATATCAGTCAACACCAACCTGCCCAAACAACTGCAGGACCATAATATTATAACACAATATTGTAAAGTACAGACCTGTATTTCGTTTTTCTTGTCCTTTTTTCTTTTTGAACTGACATTAAAATATTTTCCTCATGTAGCCTAAAAGTAGCAAAACCACCAATAAAAATATAGTCCTGTATTAAAAATCCTACTCAAGTAAAAGTACAGAAGTATTAGCAGCAAAATGTACTTTAAGTACATTGTACAGTAATACATATACAGCCAAAATGCAGAAATAGCTCTAGTAGTGAGTGTTTTTGGTATTATTATTGTTGTTGTTGTTGTTGTTGTTGTAAATAATGCATACAATATTTACATTTTTGCATTTCATTTGTAACAATGCATCATGTTTTATTTATTTATCTTATATACTGCGTGTAGAATTTGAATCTGTCAGATAAATGTAGTCAATTAAAAATAAAAAAATATGGAGGAGTAAAAGTATTATGTGACATAAAATGGAAATTCAAATAAATTACAAGTACCTTAAAAGTGTACTTGACCATACTTAAGTAAATGTATTAAGTTACTTTCCACCACTGATAATAAAAAACTGCTGTACTCTGTCCTTGCTTATCTAACGGGTGCCTACAGTACATGGAGGCCTGAAATACAGAAATACTGTATTAAAGGGACAGAATGTGTTAAGAGATTAACTTAATAAATAAAGATATAAGGACATTTGTGGATCCTCGAGAACGTGTGTAAATATCATTTTCATTATTAAACCACCACTGAATTAGTCACCAATCAATTAATTGTTTAAGTAATGTCAAACACTTGTTGGTTCCAATTTCTTGAAATGTGAGTGTGTTGTTTTTCATCACTGTAAAATTGGGGTTTTGTGAAACAGTGATATTTGTCACCACCTATTCATGGTTTAATAAAAAACAATTGCCAGACAATTAAAATAATCATTAAATGCAGCCCTAATCTGCACTGTATTGTCTTCCTTTGTAACTTTAAGCACCAACTCCTCAGCCTCCCTGCTTACAATTCAAAAGAAGTAGAGTTTACAGGGGACACTTGAAGGCACCATAAAAGGCTGGTTACAGTCTTGCCTACCTGGCTATCAAGCAGCCTGCAGGACAACAGAATTATTTGCATGGAGATATTGATTCAGAATTGTTTGCCACGCTGAATGGGCCTGGGGAGGGAGGAGAAGCGGGGGCCGCTTTACTTGACGTCGCTTTGTTCTGAACATCCCCACATACAGAGGAAGAATCGCTGTGACAAGCGGAGAGAGATGTATTCATATAAGCATAATAGCAACTCTGAATACCAGAATTGAAGAGTACAGCTGGCCTACTGATAGTCCATCATAATTTATGGGAAATATCCCAAAAATGTTGCACCCTGCCAACCGTGTAGATAGACAGTGTTCAAGTTATGAACAAAAACAGGTTTAATCTGGTTTTTCAGTCTCAGGAGGGTATGTGGGAGCGGGAGTGGGCGACTCCAGTATGAATATGAGGGAATTAAGAAAAGTCCTTTACCTAGCAACTGGTGCAGAGAGGAATTCACTATCAAGCTTTATCTGACTTACTTTTATTGGTTGTTGCCCAGTGATTCTACGGCGAAATGTTGAGCAACATCTATGGAGACGATGAGGAGGTGCTGCACTTTACTGCACTTATCACTAAATGCAGGGCTCTAGTCAGAGGGTTGTATCTGGTTCCTAAGAGTTCATTCCCGGTGGTGTTTACCTTTGAGCACCAGCCTTGTCCCCACAATAGATGATTACAATACAGTGTGTCATTGATTGGACACGGGTCTCTCTCTCAAACACACACATGCATTGTCATTCACACACCTGTGACGCTGACACTGCGGGAAAAGAGGTGGGCTTCTGCTGGCTGGGGCTGTGTCCCAGGCCCCCGTGCCCTCACTTCATCCCCCACCCCAGGGCCTTCTGGGGGCTCCAATTTCACAAAGCCCCCCCCCATCAAACCAGAGAAGAAGGCCATGGCTCTCTGTGAGCTTTTGAACCCCTAAAATCCAACTGCTCACCCCCTGCTCACTCTCGCCTCCGCGGCCGTCCTCTCATACGTCCTCACATACACCTCGTCCTCAGTTATGAAGAGGAGTGGGAGGGGAGGTCTCTTCAGTTTTGGATTCAGGTAATGATGGGATAATTAGGGTTAGAAGAGGAGGCGGGTGGGGTGGGGTGGGGTAGAGCAGGGGGATGAAGAAACTTATCATATTGTCTCGTTTCCATTTTGATATGAAACAATAAAACGTGCCCGAGGGGCCACGTGTGCATTATCTGCCCTGGTAGCCTGTTGAATATGCATTGTCCTTTGTAGTGCTGCACTAAAAGCTAATGCAGGATGTAAACTGAGAACTAAAGTGGATTGTGTTGTGTGGTTGAGTGAGGACAGGGGGGTGGAGGAGTAATGTGTGTGTTGGGGGGTGGGGTGCTGGGACTGCTGCCAAGCACAGGTGTAAGGCAACTACAGCAGCAGTGGTGGACGAGCCAACAGCAGGGCCATTGTTCCCATACATACAAACACACAGCGAAAGTGTGGCCCAGGCCAGCATGTGTGAGAAGAGGATATAGGCTCATCTGTTAGTCTGATTAGCTATATAGCCTGGGACCCCCACCCCAAAAAACAACACCTGATCCTGCTGATCCAGCTACGTGCAGGACCTGGCATGAGAAAGTAGATTTACTGCTACCTGATAAGAGCGATGGTGAGGAGGAATTAAGAAGCAGGTTCACGGTACGTCGGGCTGTTTGTGCGGATGAATTGCAAATTAGCTGTAGAAGCTACGTTCAGCTTGGACAGTTCACAGTTTGAGGAAAGATAATGATCACCATGAACTTGCATTCAGCAACCCTTATCCTTAAAAGCCTGAAACCGCACACTGCTAATACTTTTCATCAGTCACCGTCGAAGCTGCAGACAGGGCAGCTGGATATCCCCGAGTCAACTTACAAGGGACACATCTGTAAGTTGTATATATTATACATAAAATCGTGTGTATGTGGTAATGAGCAAATGTTGGTGGTAATGTGGGCCTGGTGTGTGTATTGAGGTGAGGGGCCGGGGAGCTCGAGGGCATGTGTGACCTACGTGTTGAGTTGTAATGTAAACCAACCATGTGTGGTTGGCTACAGTGTGGTCATTTGTATTTCAAACAGCTAAAGAGGCCAGTCAGTGCTGAAGGGAAACATTCAGTGACAGCTGATGCTGCGATTAATCCCGTGTACTTTCAAAGTTGAGCCTGCAAAGCCATTCATGGTCAACATTTCACATTTTGTTAGTCTTTTCAGAGCTTCACGTAAATACTTGACGAGTTTCCATCCATTAAAATAACCAACTCTCTTCAACTGTTAAAACAAAGAACATTTGAATGTTGGCGTATCTTTTCTTTCACAAGCACTTGGGACATTGTAGGTAACAGATTTCCTTTAAGCTGATCCAAAAGTGCATTGTAACATTACTATTGTTTAACTACCAACTTTCACCAAACTTGGCTTAAAGGGTACTTGAGAGATTTACTGTAGTATTGCATTTCCATAAAGTTAGGGAACTTACAAGAGACTGATTAAAAATGAATTGTCAAAGCAGCAGATGCAGAGATCCTGGATCCTGGATCAGGATCCTCTCTGGAACTCATGTCCATATTTATTCAAAATGAAAAACTCAATTCACAGCAGCATCTCTCTGACTTAGAAGCTTTCCAAGAATCGAGTCGCTACCCGACCTTGCGGAGCTATCTGTCCTTGGAAAGTACTGATCTACCCTGCCGGGAGAAAGGCAGAATAAATGCAATGTACCAGCTCCTTATCACAACATTATCTCAGCATTCCTATGCCCTGAGCTGGAACGTGCTCATATTCTCAGACAACGCCTCCCGTGTTTTTTTATTGGAGACACGGGTCAAACTGGAGTGGCAGATGTTCCCATTTGCTCACCCAAGTAGAATGACCTGTTCCTTCAGGCGGCTCCTTCCTGCTTCCTCTCCTTCCATATCAAGTGACTGCCAGCCTTAAGGCCATTGTGGACATTTAAGGACGTGCATAGGAATAAGCAGAAGGAGACAGAGCTTAGAATAAAGTTGAGATGGATTCCTGGAAGGACTGAGAAGGAGGGACGCTCTATGGGCTCTGACTAGGGGCCCCTGAGTTGCTGAGAGCCTCCATTGAAAGCCACCTGTTGATTCAGTTCCAGATGACCCTGCTGGGCTCACTGATATCAAATGGGATGGAGAGAGGGAGGAAATGGAGAGGTGTGTTTGGATGGGGAGTGTGTGAAAATGAGCGTTTATGTTCCAGTGTTTATACGTGCATGCATTCATGTTTTTGAGCCTGTATTTGGTTCTCTTGATCAAAATTACAGTAAAAATAAAGTAGAACAAATGGAAGAATTAAATGTAATATTAAACAAAACACAACTGAACAAGACTAAAAGTCTACAGACATGCCAGACTCATGCATAGGCATGTAAGGCCATGCATAGGCACAACAATGCTTTGAGTGAAATGTTATTGTCAGCATGCTAGCATGCTCAAAAATGTCCAAATTATGATGTTAAGCTGGTATAATGATTACCACAGTCACATCTTACTTTGGCGTGTTAGCATGCCAACATTTGCACTAAACACACACGTACAGCTAATATAAAAAAATACAATAAAATATAACTTCAGAATACACTTTATTAGATAGACATTAAGGATTAAAAACAATTAAATATGTGAATTGCAGCATGTATATTATTTCTGGTGTATTTATAGTGCACAAAAGAAAACCTACAAAAGAAATATGCTGGAAAAAAGGAAAATATGGCCTCCACAGCATAAACTCTTAATTATATACTTATTTTATATCATGTAGGTATATAATAATACATTGTGAGTGAAATAATATACACTATTCTACATGAGTATGTAATATATTATTAAAGCTTTTAATTTGAGCATTTGATACAATAGAGCTCAAAGTGCCATGAGATAACTTTATGATATGGCACTGAATTGAAAGTTTTATTTATCTCTCATGACATTTCCTATTTAGTGGCATTCCACAGGGTTTTATTTTAGGCCCCATTTAACTTTCCCTCAAACTTGCTGACCCTTTGCCACCTATCCATCCTTTTGCAGAACTCGCGCATCAACCCCACCCTCATCCTTCACTGGCTCCCGGTCAAATCCCAGATTTCATACAAAATCCTTCTTTTCACCTACAAATCCCTCCATGATCTTGCCCCCCCAGTACCTATCTGACCTCCTACACCCCTTTATTCCTTCCCGGGATCTGCGGTCATCAGACACAGGTATGCTCACCATCTCCCCCACCAGCCTGCAGACTTTTGGGGACAGATCCTTTAGTGTTGCAGTCCCCTTCCTCTGGATCTCTCCCAGCAGTGATCTGCAATTCTCCAATTACTCCAAATACTCCAAATTTTCAAACGACTTCTAAAAATCTACCTCTTCATCAACGCATATGGACTTAATTTAACTCATCCCTGGCAATCATTATGACTTTTGTTTTATGTTTTCATCTCTTGTCTACCCCCTAATGTAAAGCGTCCTTGTGTCTCCTGAAAGGCACTATATAAATGAAACTAATTTAGTAACCACAATAGTCTTTTGGTCATTATTCAAAGCTCATGGCCATAACGAGGGTTGTAATCAACCATACGCTCCATCTCACCCTCCCCCGGTCACATCATGTACAAAATAACATCAAACACTTAATGTAGATTTCCGATGAAAGCCCAGTACACCCCAGTGTTGACAGTGTGTGTGAGCGTACTCTCAGCTGAAGTATGAAGACCTTCCAACTTCTTAATGACTAAATCTAAAATATCTCTTCTCAGTCCGGCTGACTAAGTATAATTTGCAGTCGACTTGCCTAAAAAGGGGCCCTCAGATGTTAAAGCTGTGGTAGGTAAGTTTAAAGATCAACAATAAGATAAACACTTGCAGTTTCCGTTCCCCTCCTCCCCCACCCTGCCCTGCCAGTAGCAATTAGCAACAGGTGATTGACAACACAGAGCACAGCTTTCATGCTTCACTGTTGATCCTACTTGGTCAGATGCCCAAGCTGTCAACTCTGCCAAGTTTCTAACGTATAAAACTGCTTATTTATATTCGCACAACATGGAAATGACTTTTGTTGAGCTCACTTGTGATTCCCGCACGCAAGAACTCTGTCTCTGGCTGGTCTTTGGTTATTTACACAGTTGGGCAGCCATTCATAGTTAAAACAGTGCAGTCTTCAGTTGATGTGTCGAGGATAATTCATGCATAATTTCCTTCCTTTGTGATCCCATGAATCAAGTCATGCCTTACTCGTAAATCACTGTCAAGCCCGTGTTTATCTCCACTGCTGCCAAAAGCTTTAGGTCTACGTTTGTAAGTCTAAAGAGACTACAGCGCTTACATTGTTGGTTGCATTCTCTTTATTATTATATCCCCATTATCTCCCAGCTGTAGCTGTCATCACTGCTGGTCCTGGACATGTGAGAGATTTTTCGAGCAGTACCCATCCACAACAGGCAGTGAAGTCATATCAGCAGCACCTGTCCTGGTGGTTGGAGCCCAACTCCCCACGGTGGTTTGTGGTTTTCTGAGGTAGGCATGTCAGGCATGTCTAACTGCGACTCCAAGTAACGAAGGGCTGTTATGCCAATGAAAGTGTTGGGACAGCTGTGTGTGTGTGTGTGTGTGTGTGTGTGTGTGTGTGTCCTCACGTGCTGATCTTGAAGTAGATGTGTATTTCATTTCCATGTGATGCTACTTTACATGTCTTCTCCACTACATTTGATGAATGTATGATACATTTTTTAAATGTGATGCATTGATATATATTTAAAGCCTCACCAATCAACATGTTTATGTTAACAATGCATGAAATCACTTTGTGGAGTTGCTCAAAGTGAAGCGCCCACAGAGAATAATCACACAGCTCAGTTCTGCTCAGCTCTTGTTAGCTCATTATTTTGTTTTCAGGCCTGCACCTTTACTGTTGGTTCAGTCTTAGCGTGCTGGTGACTGCTGGTAAAACAACTGCATGTTGCAGATGATTTCAGCAAAAAAGCTATGACAAACCCTTGAATGGGCATTTAGTTTCACAGATTTATTCCTGAAAATTGTAAAAAAAAAAATCATTCATCAATCAGTAAAAACAATAATGGGAAGTAATATGTGTCTCCTCATGAAGTAAACCCATTTCATTGCAAAGATATTGTTCTACAAAATTCAGGAATAAATTAAAGAATTAAGAGTTAATTTATGCAAGATTTGCAATATTTTTTGATAGAATGTACTTGATAAACCAACTTATTCACTGAAATTGCATTTGTGATTCTGTCGATAAAACAGCAGAGTTACAGTTTCACAGAGTTACGACTTTCACATTGTCCTTGTGACGCTATAAATCACAGCTTGCCAGCACGATATGACATTATGTCAGTGAAACGATATGCCAGTATAAAAATGTCATAGTTAAGATGCTCCGTGTATCTGAGAGATAAACCCACCAAACAAAGAGATTTGAAATCCTGTTGTAGGTGAACTAGACTGAGTGTAAATCAATGTGTGCTGCAATCCTTGTTTTTTCCCTTGAAAGTTAGCAACCAGCTGGTGAAGATAGTGGAGCATTACACAGCTACAGAGCCAGATAATCCTGTTGCTGTTGCTTTGGAGACCAAAACTGAACAAGCTGATAATATGTCAATGTTGTGTTTACATGTTTTTGCGGTAAATACATCAAAATACACATTCCACCACTGATGACTGGTATAAATACATTTTGGAAATTGATCAGCCTATAGAAACTCCTGGACCCGGAGTGTCGATTTCACGCATGTAGGTTTTGTAGTAGCAGCATTGGCAGCAGCAGCAGTTGTAGAGTTGCAGAACTAGCAGCAGTAGTAGTAGTTGTAGCAGTTGTTGTAGTGGTTGTAATAGTATCCTCAGTTCCAGTCAAGAGTTATTTTGTTCTATTGTGTAAGCGCTGTTTCAGTTTCCATTTTGTACAAGTACAAAATTCCTGTGGCAAACAGTAGATACTTTTCAGTTTAGTTTTTTGTCATTGAAATGGCAAAACAAAAAGAAAGACAAAACTTTGAAAGTATTATTCAAAAGAATCAACACCTGAGTCCTTCCAAGCCGCCACACCTGGGTGTGACAATGGCAAAACTGTCCCAAAAAAAGAAAAGATAAGTTGAGGTTCCAGTCAGGTGATATTGCAAGGTGAGGCATGTATGTGTATGTGCATATCTAAAATACCGGCATCAGAGATAGTATCACTTTACCTCTTTGTGTACAGATGAACTCAGGTGGGGCTATGCAACTTCTGTTTTTGGCAGAAAGATATGAAACTTCTTTACACCTTTACCCACCTTAAAAACACCTAAAATGACCTTCCAGGTGGCACATTGAGATTAAAACACAAGTTCACTTTTACTTTCAGTAATGTCAGATGTCGTGTGTGTGTGTGTGTGTGTGTGTGTGTGTGTGTGTGTTTGTGTGTGTGTGTGTGTGTGTGTGTGTGTGTGTGTGTGTG
>JAVQJD010078706.1:0-14488 GCA_036023655.1 Nannoperca australis
TGTGCAGTTTATATTGATCAAATGGAGTGATTTTCAATCATGGTTCTATGCACTTGATGTAAAGCTCTTATTTTGGAAGTCGCTTTGGATAAAAGTGTCTGCTAAATGCCTAAATGTAATGTAATGTAATGTAATGATAAGCAATTTTTCAACAACCTCAGGAAATAAGTGTCACTGTAGACCTGGAAATGGCTGCAGTTGACAATTGACAGTGTTGTTTTTAGAACTGCCTGCTCTGTATCTTAAACGTGGAGAAGAAGTGAAGCATTTCACCCTTCAGTGAAATGTGATTGGTCTGAAAGCTGCCTTTTCCTGTGCTGTCATTTAGCTTGTATCCAGAGACTCAACTGTGGTCTAACCTAAAACTTGATGAATGAGTGAGTCAACTTCTATACATCTCCAGGTAGCATTACCTAAATGATTGTCTGTGAGTTGTTGTGGTGGAAAAAAACGTGCAGCTAAAAGTTCTGATGAGGTGGTCAAATTAGAAACATCTGTTCTGTGGAAAAGTGATTTTATCTTCAGTACTCTTTTGTGGGTTGAGTAATCTGGCTTAGCACCATTCATAGGGGAGAAGGGGAAATGAGAGCAACAGAGAGAACGGGGAAACACAAAGCGGGTAAAGATTTAGTGAGGCAGTAATGAGCTACTGGAAGGGAAGAGCACAATTCAGTTTGATTGGTCCGCCTACACCCAGCCAGCATGGCATCCTGGGTAAATATGAGCCAGCAGGTAGTTGCTGTGGGGATTTAGGAAGCAGCAGCTGCCAAGAAGGCCAAGGTGGGAGCACGCCACAGACAGCAAAGGGTCATGGTAGATGGTTTAAAGTGAATTTAACAAAACATATACGTCACAAAAAGTTTAACAACACAGCAGGATGATACAACATTTAATTCAAAATGAACGTTTAAACAAAGAGCATACATTTTTTATTACAAGGCAGTACAAGTTCACAAGATCTGCAAATTGACTTGTCTGACATCACTCTCATAGCTCTCCATTTAAATGGATCGCTATGTGTTTGATGGAATTGGATGCTTTTTACAAAACTTCCCTTTGGTTCTGGCAAGTGAAGTTAGTATCTGCTTTATGTTGTCTGACTCTACAGAAGAAAGAAATCATCGAGGGGCCGGTAGATTAAAGGATCGATTGTGTATCAGGGAAAGAGCTGGGGGCTTTAGATGTGGAGGTGATGAATATACAGTCAAATAAAAAGTATCATAAGGCATCAGAAGTAAGCCGGGTAAAGAGATGTCTGATGAACAGAGAATGGATGTCCAAAGGTGTGTGTGTGTGTGTGTGTGTGTGTGTGAGAGAGAGAGAGAGAGAGAGAGAGAGAGAGAGTGTGTGTGACCCTTTTAGTTTCTTGTACAAACCTTCGCAAGATTTCACATCACTCACACTCAAACACGTCCCAACTTGGATACTTTCATAGGTCCATTTATTTCTTCATGTCAGGGCTCAGATCAGTCAACAGGGGTCAGCTGGGGTCATCTTATCTCCCACACCGACAAGAGACTTCTTTACAATGATAGGCAGGCACACACAGGAATATCTTTACAAAACGTGAAAGGCTCAGCTGTACAACTATGACACATTTTTCTGCATGTTCTTTTGCTTTGTTGTTGTAGCTTTTGTCTCTAAAGCCATGGTATCTATTACTGCTCATGCTGCTACAGTTCCAAACAAGTGACTGCTGCTGCTGCCAGAGGAACAAAGCATAGTTCCTGTGCACCAGAGGATTTTTGCAGGAAAGACTTATCCGTCACATGGTGTTTATTAAGGCACCAGAGCAACACTTGCGGTAACTGCATGGGCATTTGAGCTGATTGCAGTTCAGGGCAGTTTAGGGGCACTTGGGAGGACTAGAGTGGTGCTTAGGGTGAACCTTTTGAATACAATTACAAAATCACAATTTGTAACAGATTGCAATCAAGTGCTAATTTCAGAAGCATGAGGTCACACAAGCAGACTGGTTCTTTCTTTAATCATGTAAAGCTGAACTGGTGTTGCTCAGAGGCATGTTTAGTGAGTGTGTATGTTGGGTTTTTCATATTCATGAAAGGTTACGCAGTGTTGCGTGCCACGGTCCTGTGAGGCTGGGGGTGCAAGGTCTTGTGAAAATCAACATTAGGCGCATAAGATAAGCTTCAGGTTTGTGTAGATGTGGCTGTGAAACACAGACAGCAAGAGCAATCAAATTTACTGACTTGTGTTTTGAAGGCTGCCTCATCATCAACAGAGATGGGGCCAGTTAAGTGAGCAGCTCATTCATCATTCCCGCTTTTACAGTAATGCTCAGCCAACACAGATGTGCATACATTTGTTTTATTTTGGCAATTTTGTGAACATTTGTGGTCGAGCATGTCCGCATTATATTAGCATCCATCATTTTCTGATAATAAAAAAAAAACAGACTTTCACTGGAAAGAGAAAAAAGCACTGCTTTTTATGACACAAGGTCTCCAGATGCACACACACATTGTAGAGCTAATTTGTCACCAACTTTTGTCAAGCAAGGGAAGCTCACGCTTTAGTGCAAGAACAAAAGGTCATTTCTTTGGTGAAAGATAACACCTTAAAAGCTGTCTGTGAAAACTGACCCACATCAACAAGGTGTGACTAATGGGTTATATAATCATCCCTACGGTGGATGGCTATTAGAAAGATTACTAATATTATCCATTAGAGGTTCTAGTCAATGATGGTCTTTTGCTGAACTGGCTTTATTCCAACATAATGGAAGAAGAGGACTGCGTAGGAGACACTTTGAATAAACATTTAACAAACTGCCTTTCACCAGACATGACTTTACTTGTAATCTTCAGGCAACTTTCTAATGTACCCACTACAAGGAAGACGCTGTAATATCTAACAGTATAATCTGCTCCCATTCCTTCAGCAATGCAGCTTGGAGTTGTGTGAGATGTGAGTGCATATGGGGTGGCCCCATTCCTTTCAGTTTTATTTAGCTTAGGAATGTGGAGGTGTTCCCAAATTTGTCTTTTTCAGGAAATTAAAGATTTTCTTACTTCCTGCCAAAAGAATGTCAGCAGCGATTGAAGGGCAGCAGGAGCACTCACTTTGTGATTGGCACAAAAACCTTATCACTTTAAAATCCTAATTAAACCTGCTGTTGTCTCTGTCATGTCCCAGTAACATGATGTAAAATGTCTTCAATAAAGTCTCATGTGGAACCCAAAATACAACCAAAATACTGCATGCATGTGTGTCTGTGTGTGAGATGATAGACATGGTGCGCCACCGGGAAGGTATTCATGTCCCTGCTCCTCCTGTATGCCGCTCATCTCAGATGTTTTAGCCTCTGGCCGTTGTTGTTGACCCACATCACATGATGAGGTCATTTCAACTATGTCACCTATCCACTAAAGAGCGACGTGATGTCAGGCTTCGTTCTTTACACAGCACACAAACAGATGGTTTTGCGATTTTAAGTAATGCCTTGTAGGTTTCAGCCACAGTATACAGTTACCACACTTCATGTGTTTTTTATCCGATGGCTCCTTTCCTGTGAACTGATGAAGTGTGTAGACAGTGCTAGAGTGCTTTCATGAGGTTAATATCTGGAAAAAGTGGGTTTAATGAACAGTTTGGGGTATTTGTAGTTTTGGTTTAGAAGAGGTGTTAAGCTGAATGATAGCTAGATGATGAAAATGATGAAGCAGTTACTTTTAACAGAATGTCATGAAATTAGTTTGTGTTGAGGATTTACATCATTTATATTTATTTATCAAACTGACTTTTTGTTTGTTTTGTTTAGTAAGGACTAAATATAAAAAAAATCCCTTGAGATAAATGATATGTGTGTGCTTACATTTCTATAGTCTACTTGTATCACAGGAGGTACAGTTAGCTGTAAAAGTAATGGACAAATGGTCTAAATGTTTAAAGTAATGGATAAGCAGTTAAATCAGATAACTTGTTGAAACGTCCTGCTTCTTCCACTCCAAGTCCTCGTAGTCAAATGTAAACTTAAAAACCGATCTCAAACCACATCAACCAACACACTGACTCTCAATTCTATGAAGAAAAAAAAGTAACAATATCCACTTTTATATAATTAATACTGTTAAGTAAAATCCAGTTTATAATCAGTTGATAAGAAAATATTTGGAACATGATAGAGGGTGTTAATGAAGGGGTACTTGAGGTCATATGAAATATGTGGGTACGTCAGACAAAGAAAGTTGGAACCTCTGCTCTACAGGCCCTTAAAACTCTTTTCCATAGTTTTACTGAACAGTTTTACTCAGCTGACTGTAAGCTGCCTTATTTGCATGTTAATGCTGTGCCCTGTACCAACAAAAACAGCTGGTTAAATTGCATTTTCCTGTGTTATAGTACATCAGCTTGACCACTAAAGGCCGTCTTTGTAAGTATTCTAGTTGTAATGAAAGGTAAAACTGGGGAGAGGATGGCAAGATGCTGACAGTGTTTTTCTGTTTTCTCTGAACAGATCGTGAGGACCAATCAATCCTTTGCACGTAAGTACTGCAACTCTTAACTTTCTATTAATTGTCCTCCTCTCCTCTCTTGAGGTCATGTCTCTGTTAGGACAGATGGTTGCTCTTTTCTTTAAGGTGGTTCCGGTGAGAAAGCAGCTCAATGGGCTGGAAAATTAAATTGTCTCAAGATGAAGATTATATAGCTGCACCTTGATAGGACTACCTTATATAAAGGCAGGGTCTTCCTTCTTGTCCTGGAAACATTTATGTATCTACCGCAAAGAAGAGTAAAAATAACAAGTGCAATTACATATAACACACAATGAGAGCACTTTATACGGATCATCACTTCTGAATTACCTGTTGTTTTGTTTCTGTGGAGTAACCCTTCCACTGTGTCCCTTCATGTTTCTCTCAGCCTGAGTCAGTTGGCCAGCTTCCGTCATCCTGCTGTTTTATTTACAGACTGGTTTCAAATAGCTTTATGTGGATGCTGGGTTGTGCAGCAGCTCTACCCAATACTGAGGGAGTTATGAGTGTGGTTTGGTGCCCTGCCTTCATCTTCTTTGGCAGAGAGTAATTAGGTTCCACACTCTTTCAGTGTGGCTTGGGTTGACACTGCCAGCAAAAGGACAAGAGCTGTTGCATAATCTGTCCTAAATTCTCAAAACAACGCCCCCTGTTGGTGACAGTTACATTATTATTAACCATTATTCGCCAATGTTGAATTAGTAGGGTGGTCACCCAGTTTAGAGAAGCGGATTCATCTCTGTAAATTAATCTATATTGATTTCAGTATAAGAGACATCCATTGGAAGTAAAAAAATATTTATTAAAGCAGCAACAGAGAAAGAGTTTTGGCGATCTATACTCCATCAACACACAGGCCCATGTAAATGGAGGAAGGCAGTAGAGAAGACTCAGTACGTCAAACAATGGACCCTCTCTGTTCAATCTCCCAGAAGATCATGTGTGAAGGTCTGAAAGATAGAATGAGAGAATTCCTCTTGTGCTTCTTTAAAGCTTAATTTCCCTCCTGAGATCAATAAAGTTTAATCTAATTCGATCTTTTCTTATTGTTTTTTCGCCAAAACTACCATTTCCATGAATAGATGCAACATGATGTGGTCTCAATACTGTTTCAGATGCTACCCCTCCTTAAAGGGAGATTCTGGAGAAACACTGGATTGAAAACAACGACAAGTTATCTGTCTGGGATGTGCAGGCCATCTCACAACCTGTGTTCATACAGGTCTGACTCTACTTAGTCTTACAATAAAAAGCAACAGCCACTTCTAATCCAGCTAAAATGTCACAAACCTATTTAGCGTAGCACAGATTACAGCAGGTCTTGTGTAGTTATGTGGTTTAGCAGTTCTGGGTCCAGAATAACATTTGCAGACCCGGGTCTTGTTTCGAACGTTCAGTTCCTGGTATTTACTTGTGATCCCACATTTACTGATGAATAACGTATGAATGAACAAACACAGGATGAACCTGTGTTAAGTAGCCTGTATCCGAGACAGGATTTTAGGGGGGAAGGATATCACGACAGTCAGCTGTAAAATATGATAGCTAACTCCCAGCTCACTATCAACACAAGCCTATGTCTATATGCTGCATCCCAAAGAACAGAACAGGGAGCGGCCAATGAGACAGAGAACTTGTAGAATCTCTCACTTAAGACTTGGGAATATTATCCGACCCTCTTATGTATTTAGAGTTGTGAGAGAGCAGGAGGTAGAGAGTGTTCACAAAGTCAGGGGTCCTGCTGTAAGTGACCCAGTAACCCTGCATGCTCACATCTTATCTATAAGAAAAAATTGATAAAATGTGGGAAATTCTGTGGTTCTTTCCGTGAGAAATAACCACAAAGGCATCAAGCCAAACTGGGATGGGCATCTAACTTGACATATATTGCTATGCCTGTATCCTGGATTGGAGGACTCGCCCATCGAATTCTAGTGGGGCTGTTATAACTGTAGTGCTCTATGTGCAGCAGAGCTAATAGCCATCTAGACTAAAGCCACCGGTATGTAGCTAGATGTAGTGTTGCTGGCCTGGTTTCGGTGTTGGCCTTGGTTTTCTGGGCTCTGGGTTCTGACTGTGGGAGTTGTGGATGGCCCTGCCTGAACACAGCTATCATTAGAGACAGTCCAAAAGCAGAGCCTGGAAACTTTGGAGACTGGCCCACCAAACCACAGGGCTCTCCAGTAAAACTGGCTGACAGACGAATGGATGGATTTAGAAAACAACAACAGACAGTCTGACGGTCGTTCACTCTCTCTTTCTCTCTTTGTTTTGTCTTTCTTGGGGTTCATCCAATCACTTTTGACCACCATAATGATGAGTAACAGTTATTTTGGTTAGGGTTTTAGAGTGTTTTGTCTGTAGCCTAACTTGCTAAATTGTGAACAACTTACACACATTATTTCCTGCACTAGAAGAACTAAAACTAAAAGCCTGTAATTCATATTTGCAAACAGAGGCTGTTGTAATTTATTGTTGGAAGTGATGAGAAAGAAAGAAACTAACTTGAAAAGTCTTCTTTAACTTGCTCTGTCCACTTTGTGTATATCCATGCTGTTTGTCTGCTTTGTCTTCAGAGGTGAATCAGGCGCTGGCAAGACCGAGAACACGAAGAAGGTCATCCAGTACCTGGCCCACGTTGCCTCCTCACACAAAGGACGCAAAGACCACATTCCAGTGAGAGCCCCACTGCCTACACTCTCTCCTCTCCTCTCCTCTCTGCTCAAATACATCCCATTAGAACTATTTGTGGTTCTAATGGGATGTATTTTTATTTGCTTCCTAGTGGAAAGTTAACACCAGTCAGTATTAGAAGATCAACACCACTCTCATATCTGTCTGTATCTGTTAAACGTAAGGATAAAGTCGATAGCCGATTAGCTTAGCTTAGCAGAAAGCCTGTCTCTTTTCAACAGGTACAAAATCCACCTCTACCTCCAAAGCTCTGTAATTAACGCGTTATATCTCATTTGTTTAATCAGTAAAAAGACCAATCACTTTGGACCTGTAACTTCCTGGACTCTAGTTGCCTGGCAACTGCTCAGATCCTAGAAATGTCCTGGCAGATAACTTCCATCAAAAAGCGTTGTTACGCTTGAATTACATGAACACAATATAACGTGTCAATCAGTGGCATTTAGATGTGCTGGTTGGTGGATTTTGTTTGGATTGAGTCAGGCCAGCAGATTCCTCCTGTTTCCAGTCATTGTGCTAAGCTAAGTTAACCGGCTGCTGGCTGTAGCTTCATATTTACCATTCAGATATGAGAGTGCTATTGATCTTCTCATCTCACTCTCCACCAGAAAGCTAATAAGCGTATTTACTCAAATGTGAAACTATTCATTTAATCAATCGTAAGGTTATTGTGTTCTAGTCAAAATTAAAGGGCGTAGCTTAGTTTTGATATTTGGTATTAGCTGACAGCTAACAAGTTGTGTATTAATCCCACAGCTAACCTAATAGATTTTAATACAGCCTGACTGGTCACCTCTCCTGCTTCATGTCATCCAAAGCCATTCTGCGAGAGTGTCCCCAATACCGGGCTAAACGTGTACTGGTCTTCTGTTTCCTGTGGCTTGTGTTTGACATAAGCGCTTCAGGTTTTAACACTTACATTTGTTTATCCATAACAAACAGCCCGAATCTCCCAAAGCATTCAAGCTCCAGGCAAGTGTATCTCCCGCTTTCTCAAAGAGTGTGTGGTCCGTCTTGATGTCTGGTGTGTGTGTGTGTGTGTGTGTGTGTGCATGCCCTTCTCTTTAAATATCTGCTGCTTCCATAATGATGTTGACAGACTAATCTATGCTCCTCTCTTTATGAGGTATTTGTTTGTGCTGGCTCAGTCTCATATGCTTATTTGAAGCACTGAATCTGCCATTAAACCAGCAGGCTCATGATACTAAACCACTGTGTTTTATCAGTTGGTTCTGCTTTATTAGAACACTTGGAAATGTAGATGTTTTATCAGAAACGTCAGTCAAGCACAGAAATAATAGGTCAAACCTGCTTACATTTAGTGATAGTCGAGCATTAACTGACTCTGTATAGCCTTTCTGTTTACGTCCTCGGATTCTGGAGTTTACTGTGTTTAGGACGAGCACATGAACTGTGAAATCAGACCACAGCCGCACTAAACATCTCTCCTCAAATGTTTTATGCCAAGCTTCACCTTATACATTTTAGTGAACTAAACATTTGATACTAGATGCCCATGTGTAAAATGAAGATATCAAACATGATAAAACATGATGGTAGTTGATCAAATCTTTCATATGTTCATGCATGTTTTCTATCAGTCCGTAAATGCATGTGTGCAGTTTGATGAGCATTTCGGTTAATAATTCATTGGCCTATTCTTTAGCCTTGGTTGTGATAATATTATTCCACTGTGTCCTTCAGTTCGTATGTGGCTTTTGCTGCCAAGTCAATAAGAAAACACAGGGGAAGTTTCCATGTGGATGTTGTAGCCTCACCTGGGTCTTCACATTTTAATTCACAAAGTTCTGAAGAAGTAACACAAACGATACTCTGCTGACACAGTACTGAATTCGCTCCAACTCCATCTTCTGTCTCTCGTGCTCTCAACAAAACCTGATATTTTCACATCTTCTCTGCTTGATTTATCCAGGAGCTATTTTTCTTTCTTCCATAAAACCAATACCTGATGTTTATGTGTTCTCTGTAAATCTAATAAGAGTCTTAGGTGAAACCTATTACCTGCAGCTTTGAGCACACACAATTCGGGTGAATGCCTGTTTAATATGCTGCGTTTCAGTAGCTGTGAGTGAGTAGCTGTAACTCAGGGCCTCAGTGCTCCCCTGCCAGAGTACGCCATCCCCGCTGACCTCCTTAATGCTGCTTTCCTTCTGTGTTGCATTACGGCTGCCTCTGAGCACAGGCCAAAGGAATGTTGAACCAGGTAGCGAGGGAGAGCGAAGATATGGTGGAGGAAAGGGGGTGAAATGGGGGAGATGAAGTAGCGGAGAAGAGGTAAAGCAGACCAAAGAGGACCAGACTTTCATATTTCTCTCAAATGGTAGCTTGTTTGTTTTTTTGTTAAACAGGGATGTATGCACTGGTTTATGTGTTATTCCATGTTATTCAGAGCCTGAAAGCTATTTCTTCTCTCTGATGTACTCCTTCCTTGTTTTATCTCCTCTACAGGCCAAATAATTATCTCTCTCTCTTTCTGTCAATTTATCTTTTCTTGCTTTCTGTTTAACAACACATCTAAGCATGGTTTATAGCATCAGCGAACCAGGCAGCAAGACAGAGATCATGCAACCTGCCTCTGTTCCCCTGGGGCAATCAGAGTCCAGGATGTATCCTGGCATCAGATCATGGCAGAGTCTGCTCTGCTGTAGGCGCTATTTCTGTAGTGCTAGTGCCCCGGATAGAGGAGATTGTGTCATGTGTAGGGGAATCTGAGGTTTCAGGGGCTATAGGGAATGTCCCAACCACCTATCAACGATAAGATTTGAGAGGGAGCCATCATTACCATCATGGTGATGGATCTTTGGATATATAGGGTATATCATCACAACCACAGGAATGCACGGGCCGGAAGACGGCTCTCGCTCATCAGCCCAAAGTAACCGCTCACTGTATGGCATGTGTCGAAATCCACTCACTATATTGCCTTTGTGGTTTCACGAGTTCCATCAAAAGTATTTGGTTGTCTTGGCCCATTAAACTTGTGGAGTTCCCCTGATAAAAATCGCATTGTACTGCCATTGACTAAAGTAAAGCCAGCTAAATTGCTGACTGTCTGAAAGATTGGTTTAGCATTTTACCTCGGCTACATTTCTCTCTAGCTGCTCTGTTACAAAGAATTGATCAGCTTGTGTATGTTTTGGCAGACACAGAAAAATTTGATAAATAGTGATAAAAAGTGGTGCCAAGCGTTAGAAATGTTTAACAGCTACTTGGCTGCTTACCTCTTTGTCTTTCTCCACAGGGTGAGTTGGAACGCCAGCTCCTGCAAGCCAACCCCATCCTTGAATCTTTTGGCAATGCCAAGACAGTGAAAAATGACAACTCATCTCGCTTTGTGAGTTTACAGTCCCAGTTTAAATGACCATTCTCTTGATTTATGTACAGATAGAATCCAAAAGGGAAAAAGATTTACGTAAACTCCCCATTGACCGATCAGTGCAGTTTACATTTGATTGATTTTTTATTGACATTTGTTTGCACAAAGAAATGTACATAATCTAAACCCAAGTTTGAAACATGCATGTTTCTATTCCCACTTTAGTAGTTTGTTTTCAATCTAGGCCTTAGATATATTCAGTCTATTTATGGATTCTCAAGGTTAGCTATATAAAACAGATAATCTGGTGTTTTATTAGAACATTAGTGACTTTCATGTTTTATGTTTTAAAACAAGTCTCATGTTTCATGTTCTCAAATTATTTATTTTATTTAATAATTTCTTAGTATTATTATGTGGACTGATGCTGTGTATGTAATATGTAGTATATAATATGTACATACTGATAAATTACAGGAATCGCAACAACCCTCCCTCTAAGCATTTCAAATTTGTGTATGGAAGTAGACTGTGTGGCCAAGATTAACCACCGTGGTGTTCAGTCCTCATGAATCACAGACGTCTCAAATGAGAATCCATGAGGACCAGTAAACAGATGGGCACACTTACATACACACATTCACTGTCAGGAAACCACAGACATGCCTGAGATTCCATCTGACCTGTTAACCTGGCTTTTCCTAATATAGGCTTTCTATTCTCTCCTGTGTCTCTGTCATCTGCTAGAGTCCGAAGGGAGAGGACATATTTGACAGATGAACACACACAAACACATACAGTACAGTACTCACTGACATCTTGTGCTTTTTTTAAATTAACCCGCAAAGTTTCAACAAGTTCAACAGTCGTTTGTTAAACATAGATATCCATCTTGTGTCCTACAGGGGAAGTTTATCAGAATCAACTTTGACGTCACAGGCTACATTGTCGGGGCCAATATTGAAACTTGTATCCTCGTTACTGGGACAGGCTGACGGAGCAGAAGGTCTAAGGATTGTTTCACCACAAAGGGAGCTAGAAAATAGGGTATACATTGACTGTGATGCTGAGAGCAGCGCTTAGGCTATGTGACTCACCACTGCTTATTCTTAACCACAAGAATGCCATTCCTGTTCTGCATATTTGCCAGACGGAGCTAGAAGGCACTGAGCTCTAAAGAAACCACGTTTTCATTGTTATTCCTCATTTTTATTCAAGTTTATTTATGCCTGGTGAAGAACATAAGGCTCAGGGTAATGTTTATTTGTAACAGTAACACTTTATAATAACACTAACACTTTTAGAAAGAAGATTTCTTGGATTCTTCTAAGATCCAGGATTTCTAGAAAAATGAGAGTTCTTGTATTAAAATAGTAGTTGCTGAGGAAAACAGCATGAGCAACAAATGAGCAGAAATTTGAAAACAACATTGTCATTTATAATTTACTGCAACCGTGTCAAGTTTCCTATTTTGTATGTTGTTATATCCTGGTCAGTCCTTAACCTTTGCTCTCAGACCTTCTGGAGAAGTCAAGGGCCATTAGACAGGCCAAAGATGAGAGGACCTTCCACATTTTCTACCGCCTGCTGGCGGGGGCTGGAGAGCATCTTCGAAGTGAGTGTCTGACAACTGCTATGAGCAGAAAAAGTATCAGAGCAATGACAGCGAGGCTTCATCTTTGTTCCAATTTGCTTTATGCAATGAATAGAGCTAAAGAAAGCTACTAATCTTTTTCTCTGGTAACTTTTTCATTTGGCTCGTAAGAACATAGTTTCATGATGATGCAGAACGTGTTAAGCCATTTTAGGTCAACTCTTATGTGGATTTTAAAGGTCACGAGATCTCTCCTTCACTTATCCACTTACTCTCTGAGTCTAGAGAGAACTGTAATCAATCAATCATTTAAGTTGTTACTTTTGAGAGCAAAGTCAACATGCATCATGATCCTAATACACTTTACAAACAGAAAGCTTGCACTGAAAACCAACGTGCACAGAACAGTAACCAGAACAACGTACAGCGTCAAACTAAAGAATACAGATGAGGATACTGATTAAAATGAACATTAAAATAATAATAATAAATGAAATAATAAAGAGATCTTTATAAATGTCCTTTCTTTCCTTTTCCAGCGGACTTGCTCCTCGAAGGCTTTAACAACTACCGTTTTTTGTCAAATGGTAACATTCCCATCCCTGGCCAGCAGGACAAGGATAATTTCCAGGAGACATTGGATGCCATGCACATCATGAGCTTCTCACACGATGAGATTGTCTGTGAGTAGTACTTCCAGATGTGCCCTGAAACACAGTACATGTATTCTTATTCTCCTTTTTTTCCCTATAATTACGTTCCCTTGTTTCCTCTTTTACTCTGCCATTACCAAATTTCTCCCCCCACAGGAATTAATAAAGTGTTATGTTATCCTTGCCAGGCATGTTGAAGGTGGTCTCTGCTGTGCTGCAGTTTGGCAACATTGTCTTTAAGAAAGAACGAAACACTGATCAGGCCTCCATGCCTGAGAACACAGGTAAACACCCAACATCCAGTCACATTAAAGCACGCACACACACGCCTCCTTGCTAGTGTCAGTCATGATTCATGAGTCCAGAAAATGATATGACTGTGGCGCTTCAGCTTCCACCACAACAGGTGGTGGAAAACAGATGATCATTTCCACACATATGCATACTCACACAGTTCTCTCACTGTGAGCAGATGCTTTATTAGAAACATGATTACACTGAAGTGAGATTTGTGTGTCTCCTGGTATTGGAATGCTTGTCATGTCTGGATCACGTCAGCACCATCAGATGCTCCTTCAGTCTGGACTATACTGTAGTTACATACATCTCAGTGTAAAACAGAAGAATGTCTAATGAATATATGATATAGTTTGCTCTCTGAGGGTCAGACCCATTCAACATATTGATCTTAGTTCCCTAAGAACTTACTTAAACAAAGTCTCTGACCCATTTTGGGTCTCAACACAGATAGGATATGCAGAATTTGGGTATAGTCATATATTCTGTTTATATTCCTTAATTATTTGAACCTAGCATCAAACTTAAATCAATTATTTTCGCCGGAAATCACAAATCTGTTTTTTTTTTTTTATCTGAAGTCATGTATTGTATATGAGCCAGTGTAAACATTCATATTAAGCAATAAGTTACATGCTTCCTGCTTCCTCGCACTCCCAGTGGCCCAGAAGCTCTGCCACCTGCTTGGAATGAATGTTATGGAGTTCACCAGAGCTATCCTCACCCCGAGAATCAAAGTGGGACGAGACTATGTACAGAAGGCGCAGACCAAAGAACAGGTAAGACGCCCTCTAACTCTGTCAATGAAGATTACGTTTGCATTCCATATTCTTTGACTGAAAAATACCAAACCTGGAAAAGTTAAATTCCAGTTTTTATATCTGTGTATATATTTGTGTTTTCCCCAGGCTGACTTTGCTGTTGAAGCGCTGGCTAAGGCAACATACGAGCGGCTGTTCCGCTGGCTGGTCCACCGCATCAACAAGGCCCTGGACAGGACCAAACGCCAGGGGGCGTCGTTCATCGGCATCCTGGATATCGCTGGCTTTGAGATATTTGAGGTGCTGATTGTGGTGCTTTAATACTAATCAAACAAATTTCCACAAAACACAAACTACTTCTAGATATTGTAGTTGTGTTCCTTTACACGTGGATTAAACAGAATCCAATGATTCAGGTTGTCTGATTTATTCCATATTTTATTAATTTAATCAAGTCAAAAACATTTAAATGATCATTAAAATGATCAATAAGACAAAATGTCACCATAACCAACAAGCTTGACTTCTGCTTCCTTTCAGCTGAACTCATTTGAGCAGATGTGCATCAACTACACCAATGAGAAGCTGCAGCAGCTCTTCAACCACACCATGTTCATCCTGGAGCAGGAGGAGTACCAGAGGGAGGGCATCGAGTG
>JAVQJD010078744.1:0-13961 GCA_036023655.1 Nannoperca australis
TTCTACCTGTTAAAAGGGAGTTTTTCCTTGCCATTGTCGCCTAGTGCTTGCTCATGGTGGGAACGTTGGGTCTTTGTGTGTGTGGAAGTTGGTCTCGACCGGCTCCATGTGATCGAGTGCTCTGAGATAACTTTGTTATGATATGGAGCTATATAAATAAAATTGAATTGAATTGAATTGAAGTATGAGTGACTCAGACAAATCTTGTCTTTAGTGGTATGTGTTCAGTTTTCCAACAAAATGTATAGAACAAAACCGTTATTATGGTACAGTACAATAACATGAAAGTTATGAAAGAGTACACCTCACACAAAATAACTGCGTCACATCTGACCGGAGATTTCTGTCAGTTTTAACACAACATGATAAAATAATTAAAGTTTTTAAAAAGTTTTTTTAAGATTTCTAATATCATAATGTCTATGTTAAGGGCAATTAACAAAAAACATGTACATTTTAACAATATATTTTATGTTGTTTCATAGCATAAATATTTAAGTTTGAAAATATAATGTTGTGTTCAGATACTGAATGTATTTTTTTGTTTGTTTTTACAAAATGTCCAATTGTGCTGACACAGTTTTACATTTACTTTTTAACCTATAGACTTCCTGCTTTGTAAACAAAATACTTTTTATATTTACACTACTACTGTTATTATGTTATGAAAAAAATAAAAGGTCTGTCTTTGGAACCTAAAATCCATCTAAAGTTTCCAACTGCTATGTCAATATATCTACTGTAAATATATCTAGAATGTTGATGTGAACCAAACCCATTATATTTGGCACATTTTCACTTATCTTCTGCAATTTTACACATTAAAAGCATTAATGTTGACAGTACTAGAAAACATTTTGGAAATGCTTTGCACTCACTAAAAATAAACATCTAACATAAAAAATGTTAAGTAGCTGGTCTCTACCAGGAAAAATATATATTCTACAAAAACACTTTCAGTCATGCAGTGTCTCAGAACATTTTACTGTTCATACAAACTCCCACGTTGTCTCTACATTCTCACCTAAAACCAAATAATACAAGGTTATGTAAGAAGAATTCTGAACATAGTGGTGAAACTGTTGACCATTTGAATGTGCTGATGATTTCCATTCAATCCTGTCAGAGGCCTTTTTGGTATCCAACATCAGAACTGCGTTATCTTTGGCATCATGGTCGGTTATGAAATGCCCGATGCCCTTGAACAAAACCATTCTGACCATTAGAAATTAGGGATGGAACATATGTCTCTAGCCACTTTGCTTAAGCCTTACAAAGTATATTCGTTAAGGATAGCACATTAAGGATAGAGGGTGACGGAACCCCCTTTCTGAAAGTGATGTTAAGTGCAGGCCATAAGGATGGGAGCAGCAAACTTCTTATTAGAATAAACTTCTATTGGAATCCTATCCTTTTCTGGGGTCTTTCCACTACTCCTGCTCTGCACAGCTTCTGATCTCCTCAACAGTTAAATGTTTATCCAGTTCATTCTTGTCTTGGGCTGTTATAGACTGTAACTGTGTGTTATCTAAGTATTTTTTACAAACTCATTTGTATGAGAATGTCTTTTTTTAACATTTGCTATTTGTTATACATAATAATAATAATTAAATTCAGTCATTCATTTGCAATGTTTCACATTGATTTTCCCTATTGTGATTGCTGACAGAAATACACAACATCGATAGTGATGGATTCATCTGCATTCTTTATGAGTTTCCCAAATTTCAATTAGTAGTTGTAATGTTGAAAGTTATTTATGTGTGTTTAAAACAACGCCCTTTTTAATTATAGGCCATCCTCAATCACAAAAAGACAAATAAGTATATACCCACCAAAACCCCTTCAAATTCTGTGAGACACTGTCCCTCTGGCATGTATCTACATGTAAACACAAACACTATAAAGCTTTTACAGCCATCCATAACACACAACCAGCAGGAACCCCCTTTTCTCAATGACCATTATTTACACCACCACTCTTCCACTTGACTTATACACACCCCACCTCACATGATCCATATGGCTTACCCCACATCACATGACGCATGGGCTGTGTGTGATGTGTGTGTCTCATGCACGCGCACATCCAAGCAAAAATGTAGCTTACTATTACTACTCCCAAGTTGTATCCCCCTGCTTTCAGTCTTTATGCTAGGCTAGGCTAATCACAGCCTAACTCCATCTGTACTTAACGCACAGACATGAAACTGAAAGAAGTGTACTCCCCACAACTATTATTTAAAAAATAGTTGCATTCTGATTCTGATGGCTTACTGGCTCCACATGACGTCATGAGAAAGTGTGGTGCTTTGAAGTGTCATGAAGCAAGTCGCAGGATCCAGACGGCAACAGGTCAGCGCTTGCTAACAGTGCCAAGCCTGAAGGTGTGGTAAATGTCTCAGAGATTTGAATCTGAATTTGAAATCATAGCGTTCTCACAAACAGATTTACACCCATGGACACAAAACAGGAACACTTACACTGTGCTTGTAATACAAATGAAATAAGAATAGCATACATTGCATTTACGCACACATGTACAAGATCAGTGTATTCTTCAGAAGAAAAGAGACTTTAAACATTTTTATCCACCAGCTTACCTTTCACAGTGAAATTCTTGCTGCTCAGGCTCTATGCTTCCCTCTTTCCTCTCCCTTTCAGATGTGTCGGGTGATGGGTGCAGTTTCATAGAAAGCTTTCATCCTCCTCCTCCTCACATCCACAGGTGACCTCTTCTTCTCTCTCTCTCTCTCTTTAACACCAGTCCATTTACTGAGCTGCGGGTGGTCCCTCTCTGCTCTCTTCCACAGCCTCCTCTTCTCCCCCTACTTTGTCTCAGCAGCCCCCAGCTGTGCACAAGATGGAAGAGACCTTGAGATAATCCTCTACTACATCTGATTACAAATGTGAGGATGCAATCTTCAAATCCCTCCTCTGTAAGAGCGAGTTGAGCTGGTTAGTGGTTGGCTTATCCAGCAGTAGTGGTAGAGGGATGGAGGGGGTGGGGGAGTGATGATGAGAGGAGATAGTCAGGCAGCCAGCGTCATTGTCCCTCCACCTGGGAGGAGGGGAGCATGGCTGATGCATGAATGAATGTATGCACTAGAGAGAAAATAAAGAAAGCATCCCATTTCTCTTTCTTTCTCTCCGTCCTCCACACTTTCTTTGAATCTTCATTCACGTACACTCAGTTCCATTATGACCTGTGTTACTGCTTTAGCTTCACTCCCTCTGTCATTCTCTCACTCAACCCCCCTGCAACCTTCCAACCAGCACCCACCCACTCCCCACTCACTATCCCTGTTGCTATGGAAACTGCAATACTCAATGGGCCTGTGTGTGGTTTTTTTTCAGCTGACAATGAAGCAACAGACAGCCAAAACAAATCAGCTGGGAAGTGGTCATGTTTGTGGTTGACTCAGCTGCAGCCGATTTCACACACCAACTTGTTGCTTTTCATTTCTCCATATATGTCAGAAAACACGGATGACACAAATGACCATGACGATGACATGTTAACAGATGGCTGGCACAAGTATAGACCACAGAGAACATGGACAGCTCGTGTGATGACACCCACAGGTTTGTGATGAAGGTTTATAAAGCATGGAGTTTGAGTTTACCATCAGCTGCTTGTTGGAGCAGGAAAATGCACATTTGGTCAAATGGGAGGACGCCTGGATGCAACTTAGCTTGGATCAGCTAGTGGCTACCGCCATGGCTAAATGTCATTGGCTTTGATACCTGCCAATCATGCAGATATGCCCCAAAACATTTTTGTCTTTAAGCCTAATGTCATCGCTCCGCGAGTTCAATCTGATTTAACAGGCAAATTCACGAGGCTCTCCAATGTCCAGAGAAAGGGGGTGGGACTGACCTCTCATTCAGGAGATACAGTTTCCTGACATGCAAGGACCGTGGCAAAGGCAGTGACAGTAAAATATTTGATTAAATGCTGTATAATTTACAAATGAGTGGACTGCTGTTAGCATGCTAGCCATGCTAGCTCCTGCAGTTTATCTTTACCACCCTACCAGCACTGTTTCCTGCCTCCCACACACATTTAGATATCAACCAGTGGAGTAGGGAAGTGGGTGGTGTGGCTGTGATTTGCTCTGTAGCACTCTTGACTCCAGTTCCTCCAGTAAACATTTTGTGGCCCTTTTGGCCCTTCGAGAGGGGACACTCGCGTTAAGGTTTTAACCGTTTACTGCAGCAATATGCATTTTAGTTTTGCGATGTGGCTCTGTTCAAATATGCCTGCAGGCAGAATACAATTTAACCTATATGAAGAATAAAGTTTCCAATAATCAACAAATAATCATCATCGATATTTACTGGCGTTTAAATGGAGCAGTTCTGTCAAGGAAATTCTTCTTTTCCCTAATAAGTACTAAAGTAGTCCTTTCAGGAAAAGTATTAGGACATTACAGACACAAAAGATAAAGCGTTACAACATTGTTCCATTGAATTATGGACTCTTTATTGCCTAAATATTCATATTTATAATAATTTAAAATTCATATTTATTTATATTTATGTAATTTCAGTTTTTGAAATGTGAGAGAGAGAGAGAGACAAAGAGAGAGTTTTCTTGGAGCCAGCATCTAGTGGCATCACTTGAGCCGCAACATTGGCTTGACATCTTTTTACTAAATCACTCTATTCCAGTACACACAGTCAGGTCCATAAGTATTGGCACATCGACACAGTTCTCATCTTTTTGGCTCTATACACCACAATGGATTTGAAATTAAACGAACAAGATGTGCTTAAATTGCAGACTTTCAGCTTTAATTTGAGGGTATTTACATCCAAATCAGGTAAACGGTGTAGGAATTACAACTGTTTCTATATGTGCCTCCCACTTTTTGAGGAACCAAAAGTAATGGGACTATCCACTTAAAAGCTATTTCATGGACAGGTGTGGGCTATTCTCTCATTATTTCATCATCAATTAAGCAGGTAAAGGTCTGGAGTTTATTCCAGGTGTGACATTTGCATTTGGAATCTGTTGCTGTCAACTCTCAATATGAGATCCAAGGAGCTGACTGTATGCACTGGCTGAGTGAGAATCATCAGGTTGTCTGACAACTGTCCACACTACACACCTGTATGAATATGATGGGACATTACTAGTCAGCTGATACACACACAGCTGGGAAAGTATATGTCTAGTATATGTCCAAACCAATTTGCAGGATCTCTATCCAGGCTACATTTTTAACAGATTATAATATTAGAATATAAATAAATATATATATATATATATATATATATAATCCTGTTTATTACGAAATATTGTGCTCTGGGTACACCATCTGTCAACAACACCATATTGTGCTTCATTAAAAAAATGTCTTGTTCATGCTGGATATGAAGAGAGGCTTTGGTCTTCCCCAATATCTCAATAGATACTATATATAACACTGTAGGACATTTATATGAAAAACACCATATTCTAATAGCCAGATAACCATGAAGTTTGTCATGCACATTGAAGCTGCAAAGTGATTGAACCCTTTTGATTTTTATGATCCCATGATCTTTCCTTTGTTTAGTGTCTCCTTTAGGACCAGTTTTAGCCCCACTACTGGCCTCTAGACGGCTTTCAGACTTTTAATATTGTTGCTGAATGTACTCGTTTCAATATCCTCACAATTTACATCCAGCGCCAACATTCATCATCAAGACAGGAAGTAGTCTGCCCGTGTCACAAGGTAGGTGGTGGATGGGCATGTAGCACACTTAACTTTTAGCTTGCCTTACCACTACCGTAACCATTATTCATTTGCAATAACCACAGCCTTTCCATAACCGTAACCATACCCTTATTGTCACATACAGAAATAGAAATAAAAAATAATGTCCGTTAACGTAACGTTTTGTAGAATTGTCCAATATGGATGTTCTTGTTTAGTATTCACAGTTAGCCCAAGTAGGGCCATTTAACCTGAAAACTCTTCGATATTTCTTCCACTACTATTATGGAATAAAGATCAGACACAAACCTTGTCAGCTACTTAAACAAATACAATACAATGCATTACATTCAAACACACACACACACACACACACACAGAGTGAGGAGAGACCTGGAGATGGTAATCACCTCAGCTAATCCCTTGTAAGTTGAATGAAAATAGCCTCAGCGGAGGGGGCTATCAGGCTGATACACAGCCTGCTACGTCAGGATCTGACCCCCATGTCCTTCTGTGTGTGTGTGCCCATGTACATGTGCTCCCATGTGTGTTTGACAAGAGAGCTGGCAGACACTTTACTAATCAGTCACACAGAGTGCTGTGAGGGAGTCCCCACAGTGCTTATTACAGATGCTTGAACTGCACTGCATGTTTCTACATATACAAACATCCATCCATGAGTACTTACATTAACACAGACACAAAATCCAGAAAACTGTGCATTCTAATCCAATATGACAGTCCAGCAATAAATCCCATCACTGTTAAGCTTGTTATGTGGAGTAGCGCTTTAGACTGTGTCAGAGAGCCATTAGTTCACCTGCCTATGGGGTTCTTGTCTCAGATCAGCAGTTAGCAAGACAAATATCAGTCAGCAGTAGCTTCAGATGAAGCTGGGTTGTTGGTGGTGGTGTGTCTTCAGCTTGTAATGCATGACAGCCACTGGCCACTGAATGGGCTCTGTCAGTCCACTCTGGAGCTAAACAGTGCACTCTTAATGCACAGCGGGAAGGACATCTTGGTGTTCCTGGAGTTGTTAGCTTGACATTTGGGGCGTGGTACAACTCTGAACAATATCTGGAAACATCCCTCCTTTCAGACTGCTGGGAGCTTCATACATAGCGTGCACCTGACTTTGTTATTAATGGTAAAATGGTGAAATGGATTGTATGCAAAAATATATGCTTCACAATATTTTATTGTGGAGAGCTCCTTAAATTGTCTTTATCTGCCAGCAAGGTAAAGTTTATTTTGTATAATTCCACTTGAATGAAATGTGTTTTCATAGGGATGCCAGTATCCACCACAGGCCAGTGCCACACCTTTCTGTCCTCCACAACTTGCAAGAAATGTTATTTCATGAAGATGACTAGGTCACATACACAGTCACCGTTTATCATCTACTGGCTACTTGAAGGGAAGCACCCTGTCAGAGCTACTGTGTCAAAGTTCAGCTCTATGGTACATTTTTAGGCCATTGTAGTTGGCCTGTGACTTTTTGGTCTTTTGTTATTTTTGCCTTCTTCTTTACTTTATATATTTGATCTGTAAGTACAGTTTCATGAATATTCCATGTTACATTTAATAGTTCAGTTAGTAAATGCCGGGCTGTCATTTACTTTCTTGAAACATTTATGATTTAGAGAAAATAAATTAATAAAGAAATTTGCAAAATTATTCATCCTTTCAATCAAAAATAAATAATTGCATTGACTTAGCTAATTAGTTAATAATGTTAACTAAAAGCAAAAGAACAATGTTGTGTTGTACATGAAAAGGCATCAATATATGATAATCAAGTGAAATTCAATCCCAGGCATCCTTTTAGATCATGCAGAATCAGTGTTGATTCACTGTCAGGAATGGAACATCTGACGTTTCTTCCAAATGAAACACAACGAGCACCAGCCAGCCTATCTACATATCTGTGAATCTGCTAATGCCTTCATACACACGTTCACATGCACAGCTACAATCTCATAACCACAGCTGCTATTATACGTCATCACTCGCGCGCGCGCACACACACACACACACACACACACACACACACACACTAGGGGACGTTAGATATGGAGCTACTCACCGGTGTCTGTCATGGCTGCTGGTCGGCAGGCTCTCTGCTGGCTGCCTCACTGCCGCTGCCTGTTACCACTGTATGTGTGTACGCGCGCGAACGTGTGCGTGTGTGTTTGGGTGTGTGGCAAGCAGAGGAGCCTCCCTCCTTAAAGTCAGGTGTACCCCAACTCTGTCTCACTGTCTGCCTGTCTCTCTGCTCGCTCTCTCTCTCAATCCCATTAGCTAGCTCTCACTCTCTCTCTCTCTTTCTTTCTCTCTCTCTCTACATGTAGGTCTCTCTCCCTCCCCCCTCCCTACCTCCACTGCGCTTGCGTTCTCTCTCTCTGCTCATTTGGTCATTTGTTTCTACTTGCTTTAACTCTCTCATTCCACAAATTCAAAAAAAATTTATTGTTCAGACAAGACTGTTTCAACTACTGTTTATGAGAACATGATAACTAACAAATAGAACAATAAAGAAATATTTTGTTGAAATAAATGTTTTTTATATTATTTTGAACAGAAGAAGCCTCTATTTTACAGAACGATTAAATGAAATAAAATTAACAATAGAAAAGTCTGCAGATAACAACAAAAACAAAGCAACTCAATGGCATATAGTAATAACATGTATGATGGATGATGGGATGTAGGCTTGTTGGGGAGAAATAGTAGTTACCTGAATGTAACTCCAGTTCTGTGAACATGTGCATAGCAATCTAACCCCTAATAGTTTACCCCTTAGAAGCTCTGCCTCAGTACTCTTAGACAGAGCTTTGCACTCACTGCCCAGTAAGGTGTTGGCATGCTATTGAGCTCAGCAACTGATAAACATGGGCCAGCTGGGCATACAATTAGACGGCTATATACTCATAGAACGGAATTTACATCCAGGTAACTGCTCTTTCTATTTTGTTTGTGCTTTGCTCTCTAATGTGCTTTGGAGGCATGTGATGTAGTCCCTGCTGTACAACAGGACAACTGCTGACTGGACAAAGAGCTGGATCACATACACAACACGGTGACGCTCCCCTTCATTCAGCGTGAGGGGCAAAAAGGTTCCCAGGTGAACAACCCTAAACCTGAAGGTAAAAGCTGATGACCTTGGGCGGAAAGACCAGAAATCTTAGTATCTCATAGTGCATATTGTACCCATAGTGCTGAGATGCCCTGTCCACTAGTCAAAGTGTGCTGTCTAGGAGGACAAAACACACAGGTTTGTCTGACTCAAGATTTCAAGATGTGAGCCTGAGTGACTCAAAAACAGTCTGCAGATCCCACTGGGGAACCAGGTGACAGGTAGAAGGCCACCGTCTGTGAACCTTCCATAATATTCATCACAAGAGGATGTCTTTTATCTGTGAAGCAGTCATAGCCACCAAAGCCTGCTGCCATCACTGCTACAAAACACCTTCTATGACAAGACTCTTGTTAAACAGAGCAGGCAAGCAAATTGTCCAAATAATATTCTTAAAAAACAAAGGAAGGGACATGACAGAGAAACCCCCTGCATGAATCAGCACCATGGGCAGTGACTTGGGCAACATCTTGGGGTTGAGCCAACACCGTATGTATGCAGTAATCATCAGCTGATGGCAGAGTGGAAATACAGGGACAAAATACTACTCACATTTAAGCCACCTCTTCTCCAGTACAGGAGAAAAGTAACTGGAGAATGGATGCCATTCTTAGGCTATGCATCTTCTGTGACCGTGGACCTGGGCAGAATGATCACCAGTTACCTGTGTGGGATCCCGGTTGTGCCCTCCTGTGTGCCTGGCTCAGTTAGGGCACAAGAAAACAATGATTAGAGGAAAGAGAAGAAAGAGCATCAGACATTGCCTTCCCTTTATTTACCTCACCTGAGTTGGGGAGATGGAAGCAATTCCATCCATTGGTGGGGTTTCTCTAACCAACATAGTCAGCTAGAGTAGCTAGTGATGGGGTGCAAGTGTCATCACATCATGAGAGTTGGCAGGAAACAGATCTCAGTGTAAATTGCAAAGTAATGAAAGGAAATGTATTTCTGAATGATTTGATCCAACGGAAGCATGTATAGGGCAATGACAGAGAACAGGGCCTTGGATTAATGCTTAAGGGAACACAGGAGATACCAGCTATGAAGGATGAGAAACTGCTCAGATTGGGGTAAAACAATATAGAGCTTTATAATTAACACAAACTACAGTGAATTGTTAACGTGATTAATCCGACCACAATAATTTCCCTTTTCTTTCAACCCAACCGGTCGAGGCAGATGACCGCCCACCTAGAGCCTGGTTCTGCTCGAGGTTTCTGCCTGTTAAAAGGGAGTTTTTCCTTGCCGTTGTCGCCTAGTGCTTGCTCATGGTGGGAACGTTGGGTCTTTGTATGTGTGGAAGTTGGTCTCGACCGGCTCCATGTGATTGAGTGCCCTGATATAACTTTGTTATGATATGGCGCTATATAAATAAAATTGAATTGGAATTAGGATAGGTGTGAACCGTTGAGGTTAAACGTCGGCGCTGCAAACGCACTGACCAAACCAAAAAAAAGGTGTTTTGTCAGAGAGACGATGTTTAGGCTGCTGGTTTTGTGAACTGCATTTATTTTCTTGTTGTTTCTTGTCTGCAGCGTTTGAAGACATGCTGGAAAATCCTCTGAACAGCACCCAGTGGATGAACGACCCTGAGACCGGCCCCGTCATGCTCCAAATATCCAGAATCTTCCAGACCCTCAATCGCACATAGAGCCTCCTGGTGACCCCCCCCCCCCTCCCCCTGTGTGACTGTGGCAGCTTGTGTGTGTGTTTGACCATATTGGGATGCATGAGTGTGTGTATGGATGGATGTGTGTCTGAGTGTGGCAGAGACACGAGTATTGTTTTTGCCTTGTAAAGACAAAGCCGGAGACGTCAAAGTGTGAATTAAGATGTTCTACATATAACTATTTATAACAGTACAGTAAAAAAAACACTTATACAAAACAAACGATAACATAACTACTATTATTACAGTAATAATAAGAAATGGAGATTTAGTACGTTGTTTTTACATTTTAATGAGATCAATTTATAGTTATGACAGACATGATTTATTTTATATAATTTCTCCATGTGCAAAAATGACATCAATTTAATGTTTACACTTCAACAAAAACTGTTTTTGTATGTTTTGCAATATTTAAATATCAAATACAGTTTTGTCCGTCTCTTTAAATTGTTACATTTCATCAGTGGTGAATGCGTGGAAGACTTCTATCAGTATCATGTTTGGTTTTTCTCCCCCCCCCACCCCTCCACCCCTGTTTGTCTTGTTATCAAAATAACTGCTTGCAATTGAGAGGCTGGTGGTCAAAATGGAGTGTTTCTTTAGCTAACTGAGAACTGGCTTTCAGGCACATTACCTCGATCTCTCCGTTCATGCCTGTGAGGTCACTGCAAGTTGACCGCCTCTCAGTTTAAAGTTGTCCTCGAGCGTCTTCAAGAATATTTATTTTACTTTCTTGCCTTTTAGACGAAAGCTGTACACTAAACTGTTTGTGTCTTAGTCATGTTTTTACGAGAAAGCTCTATATTAAGCCTATGTGTTTATTGTCAATGTGCTCTTGAATGTCATATTATCATGTCGCGCTCATTTAGCACTTGTTCACCTCTATGAATATCACTCATTGCAGCACTGAGGAAGTTAAAAGAACAGATCACGTTTTGTCTCAAAAACCTGTGGTGGGATGTTTAAATGAAGCTGAGCCTAATCAAAAGGGGGTTGCCTTTTTAACCTTTTAATTTGAATGATGAAGATGCATGCTCACTTCATGCCGCGATGGTGCGCGTGTGCGTCTTCATACACACATGAAATAATAGAATTTGGGAGGTAACCAGTGTTGGTCTTTTGGTTTATTTCTTTCTTTTAAGCAATGGACATTTTATGTTGTCAAACCAAACCAAAATGTCACTATATAACCTGCCTTGTCATTAGATGTACCCATTGAAAAATACCCTGTATTTCTGTGCAATAGCAAGGACTTCTGTTGACCTGTAAAGAAATGTGTTTGATTTGAGTGTTCGAGGTGTGTGAACTGCAAGGGGTATTGTGTTACACAAGCCTTTGCATTGAGTACTTAAAATCTCCAGCTGCAAGAAAGGCGAGGTTAGCCTGGCCTGGTTGTACCGAGAGTTCAAAACAATATGGAGGGTGGTGTGTTTTGCCAAGCTTTTGAGTGTTTTTATTCAATATTTAAAATGTGGTATTGATGTGACTTTCTGCTCAGGGAGGCTGAGATTGTTTTTCTAAACCTGTCGTTACGGCAAACCTCTGCTCACCCCCTTCTAGTTTGGCATTTGAAAATGGCTTTAACTAATCCGTCTAGAACTTTGCTTATGAAAAGAGCACCACAAGACATGGTTTCGTAAATGCAATATTTGGAAATATTTAAATGTTTTTAGAGAGAAGTGTCTTGTTTGAACTATGTATTATTACATTATTTATATCAAAGCCAAACTAGTAACTTGTTCTTATTTATAACATTTTTAGCAAACCTCGAAGCTAATCTAGAAATGTGAAAAGATTAAATGATTCAAATGTTGTTTTTACAAACCATTGTAAAATGTGCTTATGGACCGGTAGGTCACAGTGTGATTTAAAGTAGTGCAACACGTTTGAATGAAGGAGGATTTCTACACACGTCTCTGGAAGCCTCTCTGCACACTTTCTGCACTGCAGTGGACCTTCATCATGACCACAGCGCCCGGCTGTCTCACCCCCTCCGTGCTTTGCAACGGCATGCATACAAAACTGTCCCCGTCATAATATCCTGAAACAAGCATTGGGAGATTGTACATTTAAAGAAAAATGCAGACATCTTTCAAAATGGTCAACAGGAACTGAGAAGAACAAAATGAACTTTGTTGCTTAGGGACACTGATGAATCGTATGGAGTCACAGGTCATTGTTTTTCACTCGGCTTTCATGCAGGACTGTCCCAGATTAACAACCTATGCAATATACCCTCACAGTCTTTTCATTCAAACAGCCTCATGGCTACTGGCATCTAAATCACTATTGCATTAAAGTTATTTTTTGTGGCTGTATTCTTTGGATTCTGTGATTTTGTTTAAGTGAATGACATGTCAGCAAACTAGAGGCAGGAAAACTTCGCTGTATGACAGGTTCCATGTTAATGAGGAGGTCATTCTGGAGCCCCCAGGGGCTCACAGAAGACACATTGACATGCACAGGTGTAAATCATCAAATGAATGAATGGGTGGATTTTGTTTAGCTGCTCCCGTTTCATGTTCATGTCATTGTTAATAACAATCAAAGTGTGCATGTGTGTAGCGCAGAACATGGGCCAGATTCAAATCAATTCTCAGGTGGAGTTAAAAGTCTCAAAACATTCAATGATGTGAGAGGAATGTGAAGTGTGTGAGAACAGGAAGTGTCACTAGGCTGCGGGTTTGCATTTATATTGTTTTATCTGCTGGCCTTCAGGAGAGTTGACCACAATAAGTATGGAAGGTAAAAGTTGACACAACAGCTGACTAATATAATGATATAGTTTCATGGCTGCACTGTTTCAGTTCAATCATGTTTTAAGATTGTGTATATCTATGTGATGTAATTCAGTTTGTACTTCCTAGAATATTTACAGTTCAGGTTTCCTTAAAGCCAACTGTTGTAATATATTTGTTTTACCTTAATCTATGTTTATTTCTCATGTATCTAATATTGGCTCGCTGAATTCTCAGAGATATTTTTATTGAAATGTCTGCTGAGTCGGGTACACATGGATTTTTAACCTTCGGCCAAAGTATTGTTGCACTTCTCTGCCAACTACAAAATAACTTACAAATCATTACAAATCACATGGCAATTTCTTCAACGGGGAATAAACTAAACTAAACTACTTTTAGGAAAACGTCACCACAAGGTTTTTTTTTGTATATTTGGATTTTAGAGGTTCAAAGTTTGAGAACTTGGAAACAGCAGTTGAGAAATCTATGAAGCCATCATTGATTCAATTCAATGTTATTTATATAGCGCCATATCATAACAAAGTTATGTCAGGGCTCTATCGCATGGAGCAGGTTGAGACCGACTTCCACACACAAAGACCCAACGTTCCCACCATGAGCAGCACTAGGCGACAATGGCAAGGAAAACTCCCTTTTAACAGGTAGAAACCTCGAGCAGAACCAGGCTCTAGGTGGGCGGTCATCTG
>JAVQJD010078763.1:0-20066 GCA_036023655.1 Nannoperca australis
TTCAGAGCCCATAAAGTGATTTAAAAGCAATAGAGGACTATCCCAAATGTAAATGATGCAAGGCCAAAGTATTGTTACAGAATATATGCAGTGAAAATGCTTTAGGCGACAAAGCACACTGCAGATACAAATATCCAAACCACACTATTAGTACCTTTAGGGATTTTGTTTGTAATATTTGATTCTAATTGGGTCCACAGAGGGTCTACAACACATGCATATTTCAAGTACCAGACAAAGATGTAATTTAAAGATGTTGGCTGAGTTTCACAAACCTATCAACAAAAGAATAGAGATGCCGCACTTTATTGCTAAAACGAGCTACTAGTTTATTCAAAAGTCCAAAACTACATTCAAAACACAGTGATGGCAAAGATGGCTATGGCCTTGAAAGTACTTTTCTCCTCAGAATGACAGAAATACAGTGAGGCGCAAGAAAATAATTAATTACATATTTGAGCTATCACATCAAACATTTTGTTTAAACAGGCTTTATCAAAGGAATCTTGTGAAGAAATACACCAACCATTACACGCACACTCTCTGGTACTCTCATATATAATTTAAATTAAACTAATGAAATATAAGAGAAATGTAAACTCTGACCTTCAAGAAGCCGAATCATTGGAAATTCATGTGGCAAAGGGCAGTTTTTAAAAGTATTTTCCAGTTGTTCAAATTAATTTTCAAGCTCATCCATATCTCTTATCATCTGAAATACTCATTTGTCTGGAGATAGACCAAAATAAAGAGGTCTGACTGTAAAAAGTGAAGTTGACACTGCAGTGTGAAGTGCTGACCTGAAGGAGTGCACCTTGCTCGTGTCTCCAAGGACCCTGATTCTTTCACTGCGTTCTCAAAGCTTTAATTATTACCTACTACAGTACTGAGTAGTTTAGACCATGCACCATCTGCTCAGGCACGTCGTTAAAGAGGCGACTCTCACAGGCCCTAAACTCTCACGTTCCTTTTTGACATGGACTGGAGGCTCATTGGAGCTTGACTCATGTATCTTTCATAGACTCATGCTAAAAAGCTTCACCTCCATTAAACAGTCACACCACTGAGGGACAAGGACCTCGCTTTTCAAACCATACTTTGCTTATATCTATACTATCCCAGTTATTTTAGTAATGATGTACAGCTAATGCAATGCTTTTGTTCTAAATGTTTTTATATTAGTGAATGCCAATTAAGGAGACAGTTTACAGTTAATAGGTCATTTCAGGCCTTGCTTTCTTTTAAAGCAGGGAATAATGCTTTGGTTCAATTTTCTCACCAATAATTTGGATCCTTTACTGCATTGTTTAATAAATCTTCTCATTAACCTCTCATATTTGTTGCCAGAGTCATAATGATCAGCCCCCTAACCACATACAGAAGAATACAATATTACATTTAAATCAAGACAGAGCTATGAATGATGAATCTCAAAAATGTTCTGTTATACTCTTTCATTGATTTGTCTTCTGTTCTCTGCCACACTTTACCAGCGGAGGTGTTACAGTTTCATCATGTCACCATATCTTGTTAATTTTGAGGATTTATTCAAAACTCCTGACACCACTACTACCACTACTGCTCCGCGTGGCTTGGGAAAATACATTATAAGTATTTAATTGAAGTGTATACTACATACATACGTATGTGAGCAGCTATTCTCCACCATGAACTATGTTAAAAACAAACACCGCTCAAGCTTCACAGACGACAGCTTCCAGTCCTGCGTAAAGATGAAAGTGACTTCGTACAAACCCGATTTGCAGACGCTGTGCGCAGAGGTTCAGGAGCAGAAGTCCCATTAACCAGGTCAAGGTTCCGCTACACGCTCCAAAAGCCCAAAGGCAATACAAGGATGACGGCTCACGGCATTTTTAGTTTGCTACATGGATAATTTAAGTTCAGCTTTTTAATTAATTTGAAAGAGACATTCAACTCGGCGTGGTTTTATTATTTTTTTTAAGAGTTCAAAATGTGTTACATAAATAAAATAAAATTTTCTCTGTAGCACTTCATGGATTTCATAAGCAACACACTATAGTTGTTAAAAAAAAACAATATATACAGTGTTATCTTCATTTTAGATGTCAAAAAGTATTTGCGGCTCCCAATGTTTTCTTTTCCATGGAAACTGGGTCCAAATGGCTCTTTGGGTGTTAAAGGTTGCCGACCCCTGTTTTATGAGAATATCTGGCTCTTTAGCTGCTAAATGCTCCACTATGTTCCCCAGAGAGTCGCTAACTGTGTCTAGCCCCTGTTTGGTGCCAAGCAACAAGTGAACAGTGGGTTTAGCTTTTTAGCTGAAAACATGATGAGCAACATAGTTGTGCTGCAAAACCAAAACAATGAGCTGAAAGATGCTCTGTAGAGCTGAGGGGAACTGCAGAGCCAGGTGATCATTTTCTGTTGGTTCGTCACTACAGGCAACTCTTTTCACATTATATTCATTTTTAAGATCTGTTTTTAATATAAACATACTGATTAACACAGCTTAACCTTAATCAGACAGGTCAGTTAAAAATGACTTATTTTTATGTGCATTATCATGTAAAGATAATTTTTTTAGTTTACAAAGCATGTGTTTCACCCCTAGTTCTGTTAATCTAAAATCTTTACACCTGAGTTGTTAAACATACAAAAAATAATAACAACTAATGCCCAACAGCTTGGCTAGTCAGTAGACCTTTCTGAATACATTTTCTGTGAGCAGATGCACATACTGTCACTCTGTGAAATAATAACTTATCAAGGGGACATCAGGGCAAGCATGTAGTCTAAATTGGCTCGCAGGCATGCATCTCTATGAAAAGGTTATATAAAATAATGCGTAAACTCTCCTGACTTGGAGCCCAGATTCTATCCAAGATGACTCTAAGATGTACTTGTGATACCTATTTTGATTAAATTAGGCTTTTGTTCATGTGCTCTCTTCTCACAGAAACTGGAGTTGTTTCATCACCTCATTGAGACTTGATCTGGAATACCTTTGGTGCACAATATATATGTAAGAACATATCCAAGCTGACCTTAATAACAAATGACAAGAGATTGTTGGACGCTTTCAGAAGCTTTTTAGTGGGGATTTTTGTCCCACTTGAATGTTTTACAGGTACAGTAACTGAACCTAAAATAAAATTTGCATCAGTTTCATTAGAGAAGTGAACAGCGCACACAAGACTGGCCCAGTTCTGCCAAAAACTCCCCAAAGACTACACAAACAAGATAACAAGAGAGATATCACAGGGCACTTGAAACTCGTTTGCCCTCAATACTCATAGTGACAAACATAGCGTCATGCAGACAAATTTAGTCCATGTGATAAGTGACACTATATATAGCTCAAACATTGGGTGGTGCTGTAATGTTCCAGATATAAAATGCTTTGGGTGAAGCACAATGAAATTTGTCATCACTGTTTTTACAAATGGAGTAAGTTCCTGGTTGTTAGGAGCTGGAGGCCATCAATGAACTGGAGGCAGCTGGTCACTGTCTTTAGGACATATAAGACCAGCCCCATCCTGGTGGTGGAAAGGCCTGCTGTCCCCTGGCATCACCTTGTTTTACGCTGGAGTTCTGTATAATATAGGTTAGTTTGTTTGAGTTGTTACAAGTTTTTTGTTACACTAAATTAATCTCTTATTTTCTTTTAGTCAATCACTTGTGGGTGCTTCACTGATGTGCTATACTCTCAGAGTTGAAGCATAACAATAGATAGAGCTATAGATCAATGCAGATGGTGTGTCAGTTGGACTACTGCTAACTGTCTAGCCGTACATAAAAGGATATTTAAATCAAAAAGGTTTATTAAGAAAACATGTGCTTAATTAAGCAAAAGTAGATGTTGGTTAAACTTGAATGCATTGAGTCACAGTGCCTCATAGTTCCCATCCATACCACCCTGTCACTTTGCCTTACATTCCTCTAACCCACTGGTCAGAATGATACACTAGCATCAGTGCTTGAAATCATTTTATGTGTAACATCTGCAGAGTTAGGCAAGGATATACCAATTGTAGTTCTGAAGTCAATCTTGTTAAGATAGCTTTCCTTGACCAAGAGAGCTCTATTGGTGCAATAATAATATATATTCATGTTAACACACCCCAGACAGGAGAGGACATAAGACCATAAACACAAGCTCAGAAACATCCAAAGCTGCATTTACAAATGGATGTAACCTATTACATGATCAGCATAATGTTATCCATCATCATCAGAATTAATTTATTCATCCTTGACATCAGATTTAATGCTGTGGATTTACTAGATTTTGTCTTAGTGGCACTGAAAGCTATGCAACACACACTGACATGGATAACACAACAAATGCAGGATTTTGTAGGCCTAGTAGCCATTTCTGTTAAAGTCATTCAACATACAGTGTTGTGTACAGTTCTTATTCACCAGCCGTATCACACAGTTCATCAATCAGAAACTTTTCATTATTCTATTATTTTGTTGGGAATTATGGAACATCTACAGTTCCATTACAAATTTGAAAGCAGAGAAGAGTAAGGGGACCTATACATTTTTTTTTTCTCTTGCCCAAAATAACTGAATTAATAAAAGACAGAAATGTAAAAATTGATTCGAAAATATGAATATTTTAAAAACAATTTCTACATCTGAGCATTTCCTTTACTTTAGGAGGCAGCCCCTGTTACACTTCTCGTTTCTTCGTTCTCCTTAGTGAATCTTGTTACAGCCCTGTCAGTCAGTTACATATGGGAACAGCAGGAGAGCATTTAATGTGATCCAAGCTCTGTCATTTCTGCTCTCTTGATAATGTAACATTTTACAGCGTAGGGGTGGACATGCTCCTGGTGGGAACAAGACTTCTAATTTCTGCTCATTCCTACAAATAGCTTTTTGCACATGCTACAGACAGACAGTCAAGAAGACTCCAAATTACATTGCACCCTCTGTGAACATTTCATTCCTCACTCTTTAAAACAGGCCTTTTAACCTTTCTGAATCATTATATGTTACTCTTAACATCAGTTCTGAAACTCTAAAGGAAAGTGTTTGAAATAGATCCTTGCAAGACTTTGTATATATATAGTATTATTAAGTTTTATGATGGCAATATTTGACCACATTCTTCTCTCTGAGAATTGGTGTTAGTGAGGTACTTTTTAAGTTAACCACAACTCTGTTAACACTGCTTATTTGGAAGTATTTAAAATGATCAATGTATGTTTTTTTTACATGATGAATTGACAGACAACTGACAACTTTCCATAATATAAACAGGGTGTCTAACAACTCATTTTTGTGTGTTCCTTTCTTCTATCTCTGAGTGGTGTGCTTGAGTTTTGCCTCCTGTGTGTTTGTGTAGTCCTCTTTCAGGTCCCCATAGTGGAGTGGAGGCAATGTGGCTCAGGTCCTTTCTGTTTGTCAACACCTGAAGTCTCTCGATCGCCATATTTTTCATATATGTGATATTTATATTTTTTCATCTGAATTGAGAGTCTAAGGACAGAGGGTGTCATATAGAGATTGTAAAGCCCCTTGAGGCAACTTTGTGATTTGTGATATTGACCTATATAAATAAAATTTACTTGACTTAAAATTCATTTCAAAGGCATTATTGTGCAATAAAATAATAAGTTCATTTATACAAGCACCTACAGTGGTCACATTTTTAACAATTTGCTACATTCAAAATAAGTAGCATTATCAAACCACCACATTTCTTTTACTTTGTGAAAAAAAAATCCTTTCTTCATAGAAGGCAATTTGTAAATTTATGTGTTTAGCCTCCTTCCACCTCAGGTTTACACAGTGCAGTGATGCATTAATCTACCAGCTCATTTCATCAGTTTGCAAAGCTAAATTTAATCAATGGGTTGCCAGAATAAATATGACTTGCCTTTTGATCGCAGTAATAGAATTATGCTCCTTGTACAAGAAAAGATAAAAGAAGTGAAATTGAAAAGGGAATAAAAAGGTCAAGAAACAGAGTCCAAAGAGCTACACAAATGTTGAAATTAAGATGGCAAACAATGTGTGGTTGCTCTATTACACAGAGCTTCTTACATAAAAGCAACAACTTGAAACAAGATGAGGAAACCAGGAATTGCTGTAGATAAACAGAGAGATACTTAGGGTGTAGCAATTAGTGTATCTCTTACTTTTGAAATGTTGCTGCAAACTTAGATAACAAGTTCCAAAATATGTGGAAGACACATGCAATTTATTCAATCAGACAAAATGAGTAGGTCACTTGCATCTACAGTGTTGAGTCAGTTGCTAGAAAGAAAATCAATGTGGAAACACTTTGCGTTCTGTATTGATCTGATGCAGGTAAAATACAGCATCCATTTAAAGAGGGAACAATCTTCCTCAAAGACCACCAAAAGTGTCCATTCTCACTTTGAATGAAGATTATTTACTGCTCAGGCTTTAATGGAAATGACAACTAGACTAAACAGATTGTTTTACGAATCAGCTTTTAATTGCCGTGTAGCTTCACTCACATGAGTTACGAAGCAATTACCTCCCCTGCACTTACACTTTGATAACAGAATCATTACTGGACATTTCAACTTCCAGCCCTGTGTCGGTCCTACGACTCACACTTTGAGAACTCACCTGAGAGACACAGAAACTGGCGATGGCAGGACAAAGATAATCAATGAAAGCAGCCTCATTTGGTAAAACCATGTAGACACAGGGCCAAGCAGCGCAAAGCAAGCAGACTCTTTAACAAGGCGATTTGTATTTGAGTAATTAACATACAAAGCTACATTATACTAATTCTAATTTGTTTGTAAATTATTCAACTTTCCAATTATGTTAGCAAATCTGTAGGATGGTTATGGTTAGCCGAGTCAGCAATGGCTATTTCTCTGTTGAAACCTTTTGAAATGTAACTGTAAAACTTTTGGTCACTTTTGTCATCCGGCGCATCCTCAGTTGGCAAGTAATCAAACTACCATGGTCTGATTGTTACCATGTAATACCTGATCACACTTGATAATAATAAGGGTAAGCTAACAGTAAGGGAAGAGGACGTTGTCATCATGCTTTTATATTTCACCATTTCCAGCCTTAATTCAGCCTCTGCTTTACACACAGAATTGCCAACAACCTAACTTGTAATTTAAAGGAATAGTTTGACATTCTGAAAATGTCAAACAAGTTAGATAATATGTAATAGTGTTCAACAAAGAAAGTACAGTAGCTTTGTGAAGCTTGCTGCACAATTCATTCGAGTTCAGTATTTGTACCCTCTTTGCTATTCCATCATTTATTCGAGGAATAAAGTCACAATGTGCACAGCCATAATCTGAAATAACTGAAACTGGCTTGTCAGTGTTTTTAGGGTGCATGGCATGGGTATAGCCACTAATGAGCTTGGTTGTGGCTAATGGTAACTACTGCAACTGCAACAGAAGAAAAAAGCAGTCAAATGCAAAAAATAAAACATGACGCTAAACAAAGACTTCCAAAACAAAGGTTAATATTAACTTTCTCTGCAACACTTGTGGGTTGTATGAACGCCTGACACATCAGTCTCAGGCTACTGTAGGTGGACCTCTCAGCTCACTGACTAAGAATGAGGAAAGAGGGATAACAAATACATCCTGTGTCAATTTAGAAATGTTTTATATTGTAGAATGAATAGAATAATGGACCAGACATTTAAAGTAAACAAAGCAAAAGTGTCATTTTCACATATATGTTTTTATTTGTCAAACTGAAAGAGCTTTTCTTTGAAGCAACATCTTTTTTAAACTGTACACAGTTTCTCACTCTCCTCTGCAGGCTTGAACCTAACCACCATTATAATAGGTACGTTTTCTAGATAGTGATTGACACTCAGATGGAGGAGGTAAGAAATGATATCTGAACAGCAGACACAGAAATACAAAGACAGGATGGGTTTCCACATTGCTCCCTTTTTGAACCTGTAAGATGAAGTTTAACAATGAACGAGACAACCGATAGCGAGTACAAAGTAAAAGCTATTAGATCTTTATGATATGCAAGAACATAATGTGCCTGTGGACATGTTTGTTTTACTGTACTGTACTGTTCTAACTCATACATCATGCACGCTTCCTCAAAGCTTTGTAGCAGGCCTGCTAACAGGAAGCTGACTACAAAGATCAATCAGAGCAGATGCTGGCTAAGATATAGTTATCTGGCAATGAACAATTGAAGAGTCAAAATGGAAACATGTTCAAGACAAATATTCTGTGAGAAATAACCCTTTTCATGCTTTTCCCGTGTCCATGAACCTAAGGACTGACTGATTCACATCAACAACAATTTCCACATATTGGTACAGCAAAGTCTTTGAGTGTTACTTACATCAAAGTACAAATCCAGTTTGGCAACATAACATGAGTAAACATTTCCAAGATATCCCCATCTTTAAACACATCAGACCCATTATAGTATACTATATTGGCTATACCAATTCTCCAGGTAACAACCGAAAATGTTTTTTGTTTTGTTTTCAGACTTCCTATGGTTACTTGTCAACTACAACATCCATGTTGATGGCATGAAATCTGAAAATGCCGTGGCACACGACATACAAAGTAAGCTCAAAAATATTTGGATGGTGATGCATTCCTTGGTGTTTTTTCTCGCTGTGCTTTTCATCATTTTGGATGTAGAACTAAGTCCAAAAATTTTGATTCCAATGCATTTATATTCCTTATATATATATTAAGTAATGAAAATAACAGTTGCACAAATTAAATAAGGTTTTCCTTTAAATGTTTAATTTCCTCTTTCAGGCTGGGCTGCAATCTCACAACACAGATGTTGTAATAAAACAATTTCAAATGATTGGTTAGTTAAGTGACTGAAAGCTGACGAGTCTTAAGTAAAAAATGAAGCATAACAGTAGGCATGACTCCGTTTAGCTCTTATTCTAGCACTTGAGAGATTTGGGAAAACTAGTCAAGAGTGCGATCCACTGAAGTAATCCAGGTCTATTTTTAAACTGTGTAGAATGGGGAGTAAGGTTTGACACTGCTGCGATACCTCAGGTACTTATTTTCTTCCATTTATCTAACTAGCCAAGCAACGCTGTTCATTTACTGCACGATGAAGCCAACAGCAGATCCCATAGAGTAAAAATTACATAAACAGACTGTTTTGACGTGGGATTGGCATAACAGCATCTTTATCCCCTGTAACCTTAATATGTCGAAATATTTTCAGCACCCTGAAACCGAAACATGCAGAGCGGCTGTCATGTCATGTCAAGTTCTTTATCATTTCATTACTATCATTTCTCATCCTTTATGATAATAAAAATCTGATCCCCTGAAACAAAGACACTGCCCATATTTAATTTAGAGCTCTGTACTGTCACCACAGTTCATCATCATTGTATGTTTGAGATAATGACATATATTAATATATTATTAATCTTGGACCTTTGCTCTCTTTTAAAAACAAAGAACTTAATCATCAACACTTATCATTTATCATATCAAAGAGGTTAAAGAAAATAAAAGACTGCTTGAATTATGCATATATGGACATGATTTGAATAATTGCTCTTACTCATTTGACATTTTCTTTAAATAATAACACACAGAAATCTTTAAATAGGTGGCCTAAAAGTTATTCTTTTGTGGGTGATTGTGAATGACATCTATCCTGAGCTTTTAAATTTATTCAACTTAGAACTCCAAGACAACACAAAGACATTAAATGAATGATATGCATCTGACAGCTGAGACAAATAAATCAAAATAAATATCAAAAAAGAACGAGCACAAACAATATTTCGAAACATATTAGAAAAAGTGTAGCGATAATGAAATGGATACAAATAAAAAATGGAAACTTCTTATGAGAGCATTAAGACATTTCGACTAGAGACAGCGTATAAGCCTCAGTGTCAGTGCTGCAGAACCATGTTTAACTGCAGTCTTTTTCAGTAAGCTTTTGCAGTGTGTTGTTATGTTTCAGAACTATTTAAAAATGCACATAAAAATAGGTCCTTAAATCAAAGCCATTGCTGTCAGGGCTGGAGGTTTTAAATGATTTGTCATAATATACATTTATAATTCACGCACCATGCAATTTCTTAGTCTTTTACATATAATACAAGAGCATTATTAGTGTTTTGATTGATGTAGTAATGACAGTGTACATTAGGGTAAAAGCATGACTTGAGGAAGTGTAGTAATCAAAGTAAAAAATATATCATACATATAATATGACATATAATGTGATAACGTGATCTCTACATGGTATTTTAGACAGTTTAGTTATGTTATGAAGTTGGTTATTCATGTCTGATGAAGCACGGCAGACAGATTTCACATCTTTGTTAAAAAGTGACACTGTACAATAGCTTCCATGGAAACAAGTAAAACCACAGCAAGACCCCATTTATGACTCCACCCCCAACCCCACCCCTCCCATATATATTACAGAAGTTCATTCCAAACAGGATGGTAAATCTTGAGAAGAATAAAAAGACAAAGATCACGCCTTAAAGAGAAAACTAAAAGACAAAAGTGGATCAGGGGCAGGTTTTAAATCATTGTACAAAAGAACAAACAGCAACCCACCACAACCAAACACGTATTCTTGAAAAATCCATTGGAAATTGATTTCTTTTTACAGGTTGCACAGTTTATTTTTGAAATACCGGATGAGACAATCCAGTATGCCAAGGGGCAGGGGACAATGGAAAGAAGGATGGAGGAAAGGGCGTCACTCTTCCTCTGTGCATCCGAGTATTTCTACACGCAAAGTGATCCTGCCATACCATGACCAGGGAAGGATCCGGATGAGGCGAGCGTAGATGGGTGGATCTATCACGTTCTTCCGGTGTGTGTCGTTGTCAAAGTTCCCTTGGAATACCTGTAAAACAACAGGAACATGGAGGAATTATAATTACCGTTATTTATTATAATTTCCTATTAATCCAGAAACTACAGTAATGTTTTTCTCTGCTTGACTGGATTTTCTCTTAAAAAAAGAAAATGAAAAAAAAAAAACACTAAGAACAACATTAATTTGAAAATTTAATTATAAGGGTGCAGCAATCATTTTGTATTCATTTTGTTTTTAAGATTTTAAAAATTGAAAACAAATGCTTTAAAAGTCAACATATTGCGGAAACATGTTTTCAGTGAAAAACTACAGAAACCAAATCTGATAATGCTTTTTACTGAGAGGCAGGTGCAGAACATTCCTGCTGCATTTCTTTTCTGATTTCTCCAGACTGTTACCTTGAAGGCCTGATGCCTGAGCAGGAACTGAATGAAGTGCAGCCAATCAGAGCTTCAATTCAAACACTGCCAATAACAGTACATTCTCTGAACTCAGCCCTATTCTTGGTTCGTTTCTTTTATGCACCACACATGTGAGCACATCAACGGGTTCCCCCTGAGGAAAATGCGTTGTTAGAGCGGCACAGCTGGAATTCCCACCTTCACAATTAGTGACAGACATCTATTGTTGTTTTTCCTGCTTGCTGACTAGTGTTATTAACATACACCTCATGCTTGTTGGTCTTGTTTTTCCTTCATTTTCTAGTTTTATTTTTTAACCTTGGCAATAAAAGAAAGGCTTTGGTGGCTGCCAGAAAGGCTGCTCCAAATGAAAAGCCCCGTTTCTCCAGTTCTGGCTCTGTAAAACTCACAACATATTGTGCTACAGACTAATATGCATTCTGGATCAACACACCAAAATTGTCATCATGTAGCCACTGGCATTTCCTTCAGTGTACTTACTGAACATTCAAGTCATCAAGAAGAAGATTTGAGTGTATGCACCACTTTTAAACCAATTCATTGACATTAAAGAGTCTTTAGATAACACTTGGAACAATAATTCAAGGGTTAACTAACACATACAAACAAGCTAATTGTCATACTGGGACTTGTGGTCTATTGTTGATTATTAGAAGCTTTGTGTTGGTGTGTGCTTAATAGACAGTAGAATAAAGTAGAATGAAGTATATTAGGAAGAAATGTATCTACAGGGACTGCTTCATTGAAGGATATGATTGTTTCAATTAAACAGTCATAATTATGCCTGTGTAATTGGGATGTGATCGGATTCACTGTTGTGTGGAATGGAAAATCAGTGGGCCAAATCCAAACAGGTGCTGGAGACAGAGGCTGACCTTTTCAAAGTGAAGCTTCAACACATTCTCTATTACATAATCACAGGAGCTGGTGTGCATTTAGATAGTCAAAACCTGGTCTTGAAGGTTTATATATATATAAAATATAACATGCGCTAAAAATATAGTTTAGACTTTGTGTGGATGGACAAAATATACAAAACTCGAAGGTCAGAGATGAGATTTGAAGATGTGAGTTTCAAGCAGCACAGCCGCTGTTTTAGTCATATTTGATCGTAAGAAGAGATTAGGGGGTACCACTGCCATATAGAAGGACAGATTGATATAACAGAATATGAAAAAAGATACATGGCAACACATCACTTGGGAAATGAAGTACTTTGTCATTTCACTGGCAACATGAGAAAAATAACTGTCCAGTTGATAGCAAAGCATGTACATTTCATGTTCAATGCAAAGACGCCTCAGAGTTTTAGGCTAATAATAGGCAAAAGAGAAACTACCACTTTGAATCCATATGTGTAAATAAAGCCTAAGTATGTGGATAAACAAATTGAATTAATAAAACTTCACATCAAAATATTTTTACAAATCTGTAAAACAGAATAACCTTGTTTTTTATTTAGACTGCTTTAAAATGGGACGAGACATATACTTAACTGTAAAAATAATTATAATATAGATCATAAGAACATAATATAGATCTGTTGAAATAATACTAATTCAGTCTAATGTATTTAAAAAGGAACATGCATACAAATAATTGTATGCATAAACACGATTGAAATTGAAAATTAAAAACCCTTATAACCCTTCTATAAAAACTCAACTAAACATTTTACTTTTATAGGACAGAAAATGAAGCTCAAACAAACAAGCCATTGTGTCTGCTGCCACAGAGAATGTGTGTCGTAACATATCCATCCATTGCCTTGGCTGGATTATACATTACTCTTTATCGAGCATGCTGCTGTTTACTTGGCTCTATATATTAAACTTATTCCTGCAACACCACTGACACTCATGTTTAGGAAACATTCTCAAGTATATAATAGCTTCTCTAGATATCATGCTAAAATGCTCTAATGAGTTGTTTAGGCCACTCTGATGTTGCTGCAAGTGAAAACCTAAAACATTATATCTGGTAATTCCATTTAATTTCATTTTGAGCCTAATGCCACTATCATCATTCTAAAACTTAAAAAGAAATCTCAAAAGCACATAATTATGTAGGTCTCAATAACATTGCTCATAGTCTACTGAAGGTGTAGCTTAAAACATGGTGTAAAAATGATACTCTCACGGACCATTTGGTCATCCAGTATTAACAGGAAACAATTGTTACTGCTGGACACGTAAGATGTAATTGTCCACGATATCAAACCTCTTTCTCCTCCTAGTATATGTGTGTGTGTGTTTCTATTAATATGACTGCTTTCATGTAAGTCTTAATTCAGTCTTTTTTAGTGACTTACTGCAGACTAAAGCTGAAATCATGTGACAGGTGTACACTTTTATTACTTTCCTTATTTCACATGTCTAAAACAAACGAGAACAGGGCACCTTTTCATCCTACATTCCTTTTCATCATTTTCCTCCTGCAGTGAAACTCATTCTCTCCCCTGCCTTTCTCATCTATATTGTAGCACAGAGCTTAGGCTGTCATCAGAGAATGTTTGTATCTTCACATATGCAAACAACACTACATCACATGGCATTCTGCCATCTCTTTAATTTCCCCCTCCTTCTTTGTATGTCCTCTGCTTTTTTCTATAAACTTTAAACACACATTATAATGCACAAGTACAAAGTCAGTGAAACATGTAAACATTAACTTAAGGAAATGATCATGATGCAAATTTGAAAAGTCTGAATGTGCACATATTGACCTTTCGATTGAGCTGGTATACAGACCTAGCAGCTGCATGGATGTTTTAATAGAGCTGGAAACTCTGTTGCAGGGTGCAATGCTACCAGTTGTCCCCAGTGGTCAAGGTCATGGCATTGCAATAAATAAATCCCTTACGCTCTGAAAGCATTGTCCTTTTAGATTGCCATTATAAAAGAAGGCTCTATAGAACTTTTGACAGGAAACCTTACATTTTTTGTCACTTTTTTATTAATCATCTCAGTCAGTGCTCAGCCAACGCATTGTTTACTCACTGTGTTAAGAAACTTTAACCCATCTCTACATTACAGTGTAGTTCTAAGAGTCTTGAAACTGAATCTGAATGCATCTCTGTATGCAAAAAAAACAGTATTGCATCCCGTGTCATGGCGGTAAAGTGGCACTAAGGGTTGATAGAGCAGCAGCAGTGTGTGGTGGCCCACAACTGTTTTAATACTTGCTCATCCAACTGCTTTCTGCTTGAATATATGAATTGTATAATAAACCTGGAGTGAAGGATGTCAGCTTTGAAAGCAAAGACCACAAAATTCTACCATTTTCTAAACCATTCTGTTGACCTGTTCCTTTTACTTTTTTAATTGTATTTTAGGACTGCAACACTTCACATCGTACAGCAAGAAATGTGACGCTTCTAGGAGTGTTGCCACAACTATATAGTGACAAGCAGGGCACATGATAGCACAACATAGGAGGCAGGACAGAAAGACCATAAAAGCAGCTGCTGATTGAAATATGACAAGAATCTCTTCTAGACTGTCTGGGGAGCTGCACAGCATCAGAGGCGATGTCTCTAAAATAAACTGTCTGGAACAGGATATGTGAAGAAAAGTAATAAAAAGGACAAATAATGTAATACTAGGAAGAAAAACAGAAAAGGGATCAGCATGGTTATGAGAGTACCCTCAACAACAACATAGTTTTAGTCAAATTAAAGTCTATAAAATAATTCAGGGGCAGAAAGAAAATACCGTATGTAATTTTGATTTACTACACATAGCATAGGTATTTACACATATCTCAACCAGAGATACTCTACTGTAAAGAAAAGATGTAAGCCATTCCCACTAGACAAACTCACTATCATAGTTAGCCATCTTCTGACATTTCCCATAGCATTTTAAACAATGTTTGCTGTCATGATAAGCAACGGCTGCAAGCTTCACAAGTATGCCATGTAAAGACATCATCAACAGCAATAAAACACGTACATTTAAATGTATTAATTCATCAAATTATTTGGGATGTGTTGCATGAATTTATGAATTCTTATAGTGTGATCATCCAGTAATTATGTTTACATTTTTATTTTTTAAGTTACCAACATGTAACAGCTTCTGGACCTGGATTTTTAATAGTTAGAGTTAGGTAATATACAAATCACAACACTGTGCTCTTTGTCCTATGCAACTATAGTGACTTATGTCAGTCATTAAAGTGAGTTACTTCTATTAGAAACAGAACCGATTTAAAGCCATTCTGGGCTTTAAATGGAGACCTAATCAAACTCCTGTAGCTACACTTATTAAGCAGAGGAAATAATTGAATTTATTTGTGTCCCAATACATCAATGAGAAAATAAAATACATATAGGCTACAGCAGAGTATAATCGCTGCAGCTAGAGCCTGACCAGCTGGGCACAACCTGCCCAAATCTGGAAAATAGAGGAAGAGCCACCAGCTGTAGCTAGTAGTAATTGTGCTAGACGCCAACTGCCCCAAGTATAGTTATTTTGTGTAGGGCACATTCCTGTGTGTGGATGTCTTCAGACTGACCCGGGAGACACAACTCGGCTCCCCAACTATTGATTTTCCAGGCTGGTAGAGTCTTGGGTACGCATTACTAAGGGAGGCCTTGTATGCCTCTATAGGTACAACACTGCACATACTCCATTATTTAAACCTGCTGCACAGGTCAAGGGAGCAGGCCACTCAGATCTTGCTCTCTGCCCTCATGTTGCCTTAGCCGGCCACGGCGTTGCCAGGAAAACTCAGCAATGTCTTCATTGAAAGGTCAAGCAGCCTGACAGCCTAGAAGAAGCAGTAACACTCAATCAAACTGAACTGCACAAGATAGCAAAATGTTATGTGTTTTTTTCTAATCCTGAGGTGCATTAAACCTTGCAGGTGATATTTTCCAAGACTGTATAAAATAAAAATAGAGATTGGTTAGACTAACATTAACATTCTGTTACCCTCTGACCTGGTGGGAATTGAAGGCTTTAATGGCTAATTAACCCTGTATCCTGAATAAAACACTATTAAACATAAATCAATACATTTTGTGCTTGATTGCCCCCATCAACTGAGTGTGTAAATATTTACACCCAGGAAAAGACCAGGCAGACCAGTGACCCAGGTGTGGAAAGTGTGTGCATGTGGGAATGCAGCTGAGCCAATATGTATGATTATGGAATGTATCCCAGTTTAATTATGTTTAAACAATGGACTATGTTGTTACTCGTCTCAGTTACAAGTGCAGTGTACAGGTATTTGGGATTTGTGTGTTAAGGCAAACAAAGAACTCTTTGGATTTTGTAAAGATATATTGTGTGTGTGCCACTGTGACTTGCTTTGACAACATCTGTATTCTGACAGAGCCTCCTCTCAATCTAGATCTAACTGCCTGCAGCCTCTGCCACACAGGAGCTGGAGGAGGGAGCTGAGAAGAATACTTACAAGCCTCTACCACTGTGCCGGAACTAGACACCCAGACACACACACACACACACACACACACACACACACACGTTCACAGTATATCCCTGCCAAGTCGAGCATTGTGGTGTGGCAGGAGGAGCCTCTGGAGTCCAACAGCCAAATGTGTCCTCTAGCATTAATGGCTGCTTTAGCTGACTGAAGGGGGAAAACACCTTGAAGAATCATACATCTGAACAGCCCCTTGGCTCCGTCTAGGGACAAACTGATTGACATTCTCAGAAGCCTTGCTAAACACGCCTGCCCTCTAATACAGAGTACACACACTCAGATTGACTGCCTATCCTTAGTTTTTGCTCCGAATAATACAACATAACAACATAGGAAAGGAAATAGATTGTTAATAAAAATTGTATCTGGTTTAAATCCATATGTAGCTTGACAAAAGTGCTGCTATCCACTGAGGTATTTCTGAAAATGAGATTTAAAAGTAAAATATAATAAACCTAATAGGTTCCTGAGATGTCACCAGTACTTTTCTCTCCTTCCCTTTGCTATCTCCGATGATGCTTGCCAGGCCTTCAGAGTTATCCAGTGCTCAGTATTGAGATTACTTGAGTGAGAATCATGCTGAGCATGCAGTGGCCCGTATCCAAAGATCATCATGAGTGTTGAAATTATAAACTCCTCAAGCAAGGAATTTGAATGCAAGAAATGGAAAGATATTTCAGGGCACTGGCGCTGCAACAAGGAGAATACTCTAAATTAATATCTGGCTATTGAAGGGTATTATTTGCCTTAACAAGGTGCAGTCATATTTCAGCTCTAGGTCTACCACACTTAGCCAAACAAAATAAAAGCCCTTCTTCAAGAAAATCTAAATTTGAAAAGGCAGTTGATGTAACCGCATAACCTCCAGAAACTGCACAGAATCAGTTCTTATGAGAAAGCCAGACATCATGCTTTTATGTGTACAGACTGCAGGGCATGGGCTGCTGGTGAGCTATGAAATCAAGTATGATGGCAAATTAAAGACCAAAGGATTTTAAGCCATTAGAAAACTTACCATGTATGCCTTCATATTGGATTATTATTTCTAAGTTTGTGAAATAAATCACCATTAATCTAAATCATTCCATCTTTAATTTTTTATCAAATACTGTGCCAAATAAGGTTCTAAACATCCACTCACATTCTCACATTTAGCTTTTATTAGTTTGATACTACAGTAGTTTTGTGTGATGTTTAATCTTATCTGCTCAGCCCCCAAAAAGACTGAATGCCGAAGACCTTCTCTCTGCATTCGAATATCTTAGCAGGACTCAGATTTCCACTCGGTCAAAAAAATCTTATGCAGGACCATAAATATTTTGGAACAACTTTTACACGTTCAAACAGTTGGACTTTGTTTCATGAAATCTTTCATACATATTCACTGTTCATGAAAATGTCGTCCACAAGGTAAAATCTGATTATTACACTCAAAGCGTTCTTTATCTTAAGTACTTTTGAATTCTGTTTAAGATACAGATGAACATTGCACTGCAAGATTAGAACATAATATATTATACAGTGGACTGTAGATATATCAAGATCTCAGTGTGCAGCATAACAAAGATTGATTTCAAGTAGCTTTACAGTATTAGCTTTTATTTTTGTGCAAAATGCATGTTTGGATTTAACTTGATCTCTGTTTTTTGATTTTCCATAGTCAACACATCACCAATACATGAATGAGCAGAAGACGTAGGGCTTATCTTTCAATAACACAACAAGCAAGTAAAGTAAACACTACCTCTCTAGCCACCAGTATCTGAAAGACAAGGGGCTTCAGCTTTAGTTGTAACCCTATGCCTGCAGCTCTCCTGATATCAGCAGAGAGGCTGCTGCAGCCCTGCACTGTCTCTGTTGTCGTGGGCGATTGGAATGGATGTGTACTCTGTTGAAGGGCCGTAAACAAGATTTTCAGCATAGCACTGGCCAGGCCAGGTTGACAGCAAGGTCTTATCTGATCCCAAACCAGAAACAGGCAACAGGACAGACCAGGCAAGCTCAGTTTGAGCCTGAGATAAGAAGATGCGAAAGGGAAGTGGAGAGGAGAAACGGACAGGTACCAGAAATAAACATTTTCATATTTAATACTTAAAACTTTTTGACATTTTCTGCTTTGTATTTTTGTCTGCTTCATGTTTCTGTCCTCCCTATGCATTTTTTCAATTTGCTTTGTGTACATGGCAATAAAGATTTGTTTAATCTGTTAATATGTTGGTAGAAGTGGCCTAAACCTGTGCGACCTGTGTTTGATCATAATTATTACCGGCTGTAAAAGCTCCTTACCTTGTCCTTCCGCTGTTTCTCATCTTGATATATATTCCACCGCTCTCCATCATTACTGTAGGCCAGTTTGTATGAGCCGACAAACTGGACATGTCCAAAGTCCTTAGCTCCCTGGGTGATGATACCTGTGACCTTGGTAGGCACAAGCAAGTCTGCCTGAAAGAGGAAAGAAACAGAGGGAAAGGGAGAGATAAATAGAAATTTCATTTCTCAAGAAAAGTGTCAGAAACGCTGAATTTTCCCAATCTAGTCAGCATCTTTTTTTCTCCCTTTTGATGTCACCGGAGGATTTACTGTATAAAGACATTGGGCGCAAAAAGTCAGTTTCAATTATTCACAGAATATTGAACAACAAGGCTAAGTCCACATCCTTGCCTCAGCAAAACAGAAATTGCACGCCGCAGCAGCTTCTGAGCCCAAGACTGCTCCATTTGGGTTAATTTTTAATAGGTTCTCATTTGTTGCAATTTACAGCACAAGGGTGCAAGGCAGTAAACACACAAACTGTTACTTTTATGGACATTTTAGGGTTCATTTATTGTTATGCTTAATTATTTAGAAAAGTACACAACACTACTGGGCTGAGATTCAAAATATAGTTAAGATGAACCCCAAAATGCATGACAGCAAGAACAATAGATCCATCACATGTATTTGGTTCACTCTGCTTCAGAGACAATATTCTGCAATTAAATATAACACTAGACCAAGTCAAGCTTTTTTCTAAGTAAGTTTTACTATGGAGAGAATTTTGTTTCTTTTTAAAGCAGTCAAAAAAATGGTTTGAGAGAGAAACTTTCCACACTTTTGCTTTCAAACCCTAAAGCTTTGCTTATGAATCTAAAAGTTGTGCTTTATTCCGTGGGCGGGACCTACGCTGAAAGACGTTTCTATTGGCCAGTTTTGATCGGAGTGACACCTTGGCAACATGCCGTCAGTTAACGAGAGAGGCTGTTTTGAAGTCCGCCGGAGGAGAGCGGAGAAAGTTGATACGAATGTAAGTTTCTTTACACATAACTTCCTTGTTGTGTTTGAGCTAGATTGCTTTTGTTCAACGAGCTGTGCTGTTGTAATTGGCTGAACAAATAC